>QJNV01000034.1:0-275053 GCA_004155935.1 Monosporascus sp. GIB2 | reverse complement strand
CAGCTAAAAGCCGTGGATGGGTGCAACTTACTGCAAAGCTAGGCTTTGTGTGGCTAGAAGCTTTTGTTAGCTTTCCGGCAATTTCGAGGGTTAATACGGTACGTAGGATGCAAAAGGACGAGGAATTCCCAGGAAGCCTTACCCATATTGATTAATGTCGTTGCAAAAAGACGCTAGGGCCTATGTGATGGTGAGTAACTCTATGAGTAGGAGCGAATCTAATTCTTCCGCCAAGATGTACGGTTACTTCTGGTTACGAGGAGCACAAATTAATCCCCTACCGTACAGGTGAGTTTAATTACTAGTTAATGAGAGCAGATATATCCTTAGCAACTTTGTTTACAACCTAATTCTAGTTCATTGAAAGAAAATGTCACAGTGTGAGCCAGTAACAGTAAGATCCACCGCCTCAGAATTCTCAGGTGCTCGCCCTCGACACGATATTTAGTTCAGTCTCGGTCGTCGGGATGGAAAACCAAAGCCCTGACCTCGATGCTCTCCCTGGCGGGAACCTCTGGGCCAGCAGACGGGTCGACGAACGCTGTGTGTGGAACCCGTCGGGCCCGCCCGTCCGTCTTCGTGTCGAAGCACTTGATCAGTAACACCTCGTTCGGGGTAAGCCCATACTTGTAGAACCACCGATGCGAAGGGTTGTACTTGACGGCAAATGTCTCCCCCCTTCGGTTCGGATATATCAGGCCCACCGGTACCAGGTCATCCTCGGATACCGAGTGAGCCTCTGCAACCGCCAACGGATCGCGAAGTACCTTTTTGATAGGCCGCCAGACATTGATGATCTGCACCCGGCCCTTAAGCATTTCCGCTGCCTCTTCAGCCGGAAGATGATGAGGAACGCGCGAGAGCGAAGCAGAGTACGTCTGGTCTATGTGAACTCGCTGGACTGGACCTCGCCTTTGAGGGTCGCGGCCGGCTGTCTGGTCGGCGGACTGTCGACGAATGGTATGGTCAAATATGAAGATCTTGGAGGCACCCGTGCTAGTTCGGTCAGCAGGCCGGGCTAATGCTCGCGACAATTCTGACTTACACATCTTTCAGCAACTGTTCCGTCTCCGGGTAGTAGGCAGCTCTGATTTGGTCATCGTCTAGGAATTCCTTCTCCTGAGCAGTATGCGAGACGACCTGGAATCCGTTCTTGTCAAGGGTATAGTCGGACTCCTTTCCTGTGATATCCGTGATGTGGGCGGGGTGGGCATCCACAGGTCGTTCGTAGGTCTCCGGCCGATCTACGTAAGTGGGTTGAGGAGGTGAGCCGTCCTCATTTGGCTTGTGATAGTTCAGCACAGTGTCGACGTCGTGTGGTGCCGCTGCAGCATTTGCGTCGGGGGCGAGTGTGGTCAGAGCAGTGGTTGGAAGCTGAGTATCGACTGTAGCCATGGCTTAGATATCTGACAAGGAGATGATTCAATACTATGGCTCTGGAAGGTGAGGTTCGAGGTAGATTGCGGTTGCTGTCCACTCTAGGTCTGTATCTGGTCAAAGCAAGGGACTATAGTATATATATATATATATAAATGCCCATGTTCTCCAAATCCCGCCTGCTGCACCACTAAACCTGGCTTCCCCTCAAGCACGCAATTCCAGGTGACGTCTTGCGACAATACTTCGGGACCCATGAAGAACTCGTCAATCGAACCTCATCGCCCTTCAAGGTTCGCCAGCTTATAAATCCGTGGATTTCTCAGCACACAGTCCCGGGCCACTAAAGACACAATAGATGAACGCATTCTTGGAACGTGGTTCGGCCAACAGAACATCGGCCGGGGAGGAGTGTATCACATGTAGGAACAGCTTGCACATACTGGCAATTCAGATGATAACATTCGGTAAGATATAGCATCATTTTGCTGGGTTTCGAAACTGCCAATTTGTAATACAAGCTGATATATCAGAAACATTACCAATCAGCCCTGATCGAATTTGGCAATCCGCTATATGCTGCATAAACAAGATCCCACACCCCCCACAATGCACTTATTTAATTAGACGATGTGAAAAGTGACATGCATCAGCTTCGCAGGACCACCCCATCCCTGAGAACCCCCCCGGGTACGTCCAAGATGAAAGATTCAGCTATTAATCCAGTTACATTATCTGCGCGATACCTTTTTTATTTTGGTCGTGCAGTACAGCTTGTTAGCGTGTTGGGCGCATTGTATGTCATCTGCTTTGCAGAGTGCCGTTAGAGCAGTTACATGATATGGGATATGTTACAGAAAATTTCTATGCAATTATATACCTGTATTCAGTAATTCGACAATGCATAAACAGGGGCTCCTGCTGTAGAGGTAAGCCGTTGTTGGCCGTTTACGGGAAGCACGGTAATTGCTGCTCAGGAGTCCCTAACTTAGGCACACGTGCCAGCACAGTGATGGCCGTACCATCGTCCAACACCTCTTCCTTCTCTTCTAAACGATAGTTCCCTAAATGGGGCAACAGCACCGTCCACACCAACCAGTATAGGAATCCGAAGAGAAGTCTAGAAGCTGTTAGAGTGCACTACATCCACAACCACCCAGAAACTGTTACTTACATTCCGACACCCACAATCGCGTATGTTGCATAGAACACACCGCCAGGCTGGGACTCCGACGGTGGGAAGAAAGGTGCTGCAAGTAATGCTAGGGATAATAAGCTCCTGAATACTACAGCAGGCAGCCACGCCTTGAAAGGTCTCCTTAGATCGGGCCGTTTGTAACGAAGCCATATCAGCCCAATGGAAGTCGCGAGAGCGAAAGCTTGGCCGGGGTAGCCTTCGACCTCGAGGATGAACGAGTAAATATCCTGAGAAGGCGGCAGCGCGATGACCAAAAATGACGGGATGTAATGTACGATGAGGCCACCCATAGGGGCTCCGAACGGCCTCGAAGAAGACAACATCTTCGAAAAGGCAAGGAAGCCCGCCCGAGCGATCTCCTGATTGAGACGCGCCTGGGATTCTGTCGGTTAGAGCCATCGTAAGCCGGTTAAGGGGACGGGACGCACCAACGCAAAGGTGACTACCATAACGTTACCCCCAGCGGAAAGAGCAACAGCCAGAGACAAAATCCGTCTCCCAACATTGACGCCAAAGGTGTGCTCGAAGAAAAGCGCTGCAACGAGCTGGCCGCTGGCTTTGATCTCCTCGATCGGAACCACAGCGAAATATGCTATATTTGCCAGCACATACAGCAAACAAGCCGTGATCAAGGCAGTGATCGAAACAGATCTCAAAGTCCTGACGGGGTCCCTCACTTCGTTCAGGACATTGTTTAAATTTGACAAACCCGCGTAAGAATAGAATACCTTGAACAGGGAGGTCGAAAGTGTCCCAAAGCTCCAGTCCGAACCTTCCCAGAGCGTGTCCCAGGGAGATTGTGTTCGCAGAAGGGCACTACCAGCGGTCTGCGTTGGCCTAAACATCACTACGTACAGCGCGGCAAACAACATGAAGACGACGAGCGCGACTTTCACCCAGCCCAGGAAGTTCTGAATGCGAATCCCGGCCTTGTACCACACCCCATGGATGATAGTAATGACCGTGAGGAGTGCCAAGGCAAGGAACTTCTTAGAGGCTTCGCTAGTCTCGACCTGAAATGCGTAGTGGACATATTGGCTGAAGATGATGCAGTTGCTGGCAGTGAAACCGAGGAGCACAGCCTGAACTGCAACCATCGTCGACGCAAGGAACCTCGGTCTAGGGTACGTAAATTCGAGATACACCTTATCGCCACCAGAGCGAGGGAGCATGCATCCGTATTCCAGGGAAACGGCAAGTCCGCAAGCAACGACGACAGCGCCCAAAGCCCATAGCAAAAGGGTGAGCCCAACGCTGCCAACTGACTTTAGGATGACGCCCGGGACAGCAAAGATGCCACTGCCGACGACACGGGAGATGGCTATGATGTATGCGCTCCCCCAACCTATGTTCCGACCAAGGACGGACTGTTCGGGGAGTGCGTCGTCTTCGAGTCGTCCATGTCGCGGGTGTGCCGGGGGACCGCTATCATGCGACGATGAGTAGGATTCTGAGTCGGCTGCTAGTAATGGCCGTTGCTCTTGCTCGGAAGTCATGTCTTCGTGTTCTTTTAGTATTCTTCCTTGATGCTCCTGGGACGGCACCGGCGCTGGGGGACCTACTTTGAAGGCTTTTCTGTTGTTGTTGTCGGGCCATGGACAGAAGAGCCATGATGCTGGCTGCTCTCTCCAACCCCAGGAATGGACTTTGGTTGACGTGATTTCACACTGTTTACAGGGTGCATAATCTCCGTGGTTGGGCGTGATTATGAATACGGGCGGAAAATGCAGAAACTTGATACGATTGCGTGCAGCAAATTTGTGTTTTCCGCGGCCGAAGTAGGGCACGCCATATCCCACCTTCTTTGCATCATCGAAGGTGCAACACGATATGCATCACTGCGTTTGGACGGACGAGTGGAAAAACCCTATCCTAGAACACTCTTATTGAGACTCATAACTAGATCGCACCGACGATGTAGTTTCCGCTACCCTTTGCAGCCCTAGCTCTGCCTTGTATTGTACTACAAAGGGGCTCGCTGCTACGCAAAGATAACACAAGCATTTTAGCATCCTGACCATCTAGTAGGCTCTCTATTTTGCTAGAGATTTTAAGGATTTGTTTGGCTTAAATGGGGGGTTTATAATTCATGGGGGTACGGGGAGATAAACGATGGCAAATGTCATGACATATATCCAGCATTAATTGTACCCCAACAGCATTCCCATAATTCATTCCCCCTCTAGCTTATATGTAAAATGCTCCCGCACCCACTGTACCATCTCTAAGCATTCCTTTCTGCCTGTCCTAGAGGCAACCGTGACATAGGCGACGCACCACAATTCGCCAGAGTCGGGTCCTTGAACCATGTCTCCTTTCCTTTTGCAGGTCTGATAATCGACGATGAACTCCCGCATCGATGGGTAGTTGTCCATCATCTCGATAACGGCATCTTCAGAAGCCATGATACCAGCACGAGTCGGCTGTAGCACGGTGATACCCAAAGTGTATTGCGGCTCGCCTCCCAGGAAAGGCTGCGCTAACGACCTTACGCGGTCATCCTCCAGTGCGCCCAAGCTCAAGAGTAACCTGATGGCGTAATAGTCTACGCCATGCGCGAGCATCGCAGCGACTGTGTTGATATACCCCGGCGGCCTGGCGTTGACCTCGTGCAAGTAACATGAGGGCTCCTCGGTCGTCGCCTTTTCGTTGTTTTCTGTGACGTGCAAATCGAGAATGCCGTTGTCCGCCCTCGGAGTATAATAAGCTCTCGAATGCCGCACACGCGCTTCGCAGTGGAAGACGCCCGACTGAAAGCCCTGCCGGAGAATGCTCTGTCGGAGTGAATCTTTCATCATGTCCTTTTCGGCCTCCGGCAGCGCCGAAGGGACATCCATGAGCGTTTCCATGAAGTTTGCGGTGGGCTCGGGTCCTCCGCGGGCCAAGTCGCCAGTGCAAGGGAAGTCATCCGTGATGTCGCAGAATAGAACCTCGCCGTTGAGGAGCACGAAGTTGGCATCGACTTCGGGGCCGTCGATGTATGGTTCAATGACCACTCCTGTGCTTCGATTCGGTGAGTTGGCATGCCGAGACGATGCACGAAGGACGGCGGCGCGGAGCTCGGTCTCGTCGCTGCACTTGGTCACGCAATCGCTGTTCCAGCCGATGATAGGCTTCACGATCAGCGGGTAACTAAATTGTGTATTCGACTGCTCCAATACGGAGCCGAGCTCGTCGGAACTTCTGATTACAAATTGGTTCCGGCCATTGGGTTCTTCTAGGAGGCGAGTCGCGCCTTTGTCGCCTGCGATCGCGTACGCAGCCGAGGGCGAGGTGGGTAGGCCGAGTATCTCACAGGCGCGAGCAACGCCCGGTAATCGTGCGTCGCTGATAGATACGATGCCGTCGACATGCCGCGGGTAAGATCTCACAGCATCGACGATGCGCTGAACGAAGCCGTCATCGACATCGACACTGACTGGGATGAAAGCTTCTCTAAGATATGCGTAAGGGCTGCTCTGGTCCTCGAGCCAGTGGCCGGGCTGGTCGAGTACGACAACGTCAATGCCCAGCGCCCAAGCGGCTTCGTAAGCCCGGCGACTCCCTTCAATATTCTGCCTTCCCTGTACCCAGAAGACTCTTTGGCGTGACAGCGGCCGACTGACGAGCCACGGAAATGCCAGACGCTTCCGCATTTCCACATCAAGGCGCTGTAACGCCGCCTCTGGGTGTTCGAGGGCACTAGGGCGTAGAACAATACCTCCTATTCCTCGCGCGACCCAGTTGAGGAGGCCATCCGGGAACGTATTATTGCATGCGTGATCTCGAGTGGTGGAGGCGCTCACCTCACCCAAAGGGGCTAGGAAAGACTTCACAGAGCTGACAATCTCGCACCCTTCTAGTCTGCGCTCTAGAAAATCGCATCTCACTACGAAGCCTCGGGCACATGAATATACGATTCTGATGAGTGTACTAGGATTGGAGCGACCAGTACGGGATAGGAGCGTAACGGCATCCTGGAGGAGAGCTACGTGAGGAGGCACTGCCCTATCCTCTCGCCCATGATGGAGATCCTCAGGTTCTGCGACAGTGAGACCTTCATCTACCAAGCCCGCTTCTAAATCAAGGCACCAATAATTCGGACCAGAATGGTTGGCCAATGAGCGCTGCTGAAGTGTCTGAAGCCGTACTAGTTGCCTTGAGTTAGAGAGGCAAAGGACGCGTCATATAAGAACGGGAAACACCAACATGACCTCCTTCCAATGCGTACTGTCATCCCTTCAGAATGGCCATCTGGAGAGGACGCTATTGAGTCCATGGCTGCTAGTCACGAAGGTAGTGACGTGTAAGAAATTTGATGCGCCAAGGCTGTATGCGAGACGTAAAGTCGATTACAAGAATAGCCAGCTAGGACTCCCAGACCTTGCGCCTCACGAACGGGTAGTCATCGATCTATTTGAGCATGTAAAGACTCGACATTTACAGAATAATTATAAACCGACTTCGAATGGATGGTGGGTCCTGCCCCCTTTTGGTGCGCCTGATATACCGAAAAAGGGCAAGCGAGAATAAAGGGGGAAAGGGTATGCAGCTCGGACCAGAAAATTTCTCAAACTTGCTCATCCCGTCCATCCCTGCACCCCGCAAAATGCGCCCTCTGGACTGAGTCGTGTGTAGGTATGGTACTATCTTGGCATGCAGGGGCGTTTGACCCAATGGGGTTGATCCGTCCAATGTTGCTCTTGTCCATTTCGTCTACTCCAGAATATGCCTGCCTCGACCCTGGGCCGTCGCTCCGTAATGGAGCGCGCATATTGGGAACGTAAGAAGTACCTACCTATCGGCTTTTCAACGACGCAGGATCAGGAGTCGGACGAGAATGAAGACTTGAGGAGCTGTCAGCAGGGAGTTCCAATAGACCGGGAGCCGCCAAGAACACTGAACGTGATGACTGAGCCCATTTTTGCGACGTCATATTTAATGCAACTCTTGCCTGTCCAGATAGGGAGTCATGAACTGTAAACCACCAGTCTAGCAGCATCAAGGCCCTTCTATGCAGCTCCGAGATTTATTGGCCTCGCTTTGGGTAGCTCCAGATATGACACATCTAAACGTATTTCGCGGGTCTGATGCGGTCAAGGATTATTTCGATCCAGACAACAATCCTCCTCTCCCGCTGGTTGAAATCCCTGATCGTCTGAATCCCTTTCGTCGTGATGGAGTTCGGATCTACGCGAAGCTCCTCACTGCCCTGCCTGCACACAATGTGAAGTCTCTACCCGGTATAGATAACATAGCTTTGCCTCCAAGGCTAGGACTCTTCTACCCTCCCTGATCCAATCGGCTGACCAGATTGCATATAGCCCTTGGAATGCTTCTTTCACAAGACGGGGCATCTGAGAAAAGGATTGTCGAAGCGAGTTCGGGATCTACGGTTCTGTCTCTAGGCATCCTCTCTCGCGTCTTGTGGGGGAATGAAGATGTTACCGCCTATGTCACTAACAAGAAGCATCCGGATTCGCTTAGGCTTCTGCGCTTCTTCGGTCTAAAAGTGTGAGTCTCTATATGCAGGATCCCGCCAATCGAGATATCATCTTGGTGGCTTGTCGCGGACTGATGTTCCCCCGTTACCTAGGTCCCTTTATGGTGGGTTGGCTCAGCAGGAGCCTACTGATCCTCGCGGAATTATGAGCAGACTGAGACAACTTGCGGCTGAGGACGAGAACACGGTTTACCCAGGACAATATGACAATGAGAACGTATAAGCTCCACAAACACCCTTATTATGCTAAGTCGTGGCTCACTGACCTTCATGTAGAATTGGAAGTCGCACGAACGATGGACGGGACCCCAGATTCTGAAACAACTGCCGGAGATCAGGGTTTTTTCTACAACAGTGGGCACAGGAGGTAAGTGCAGGGGCATGCATAATTCGTACAGTGACGGAGAGGAATTCCAACTAACGCTGGTTCTTCATTAGGTTGCATCACGGGTGCCGGGGCCTACCTCAAGTCCCAAAAACCATCTGTCAAAGTAATAGGGTGAGTGTCTGGTCTCTGGCCCACATTTGGCAACAAGAGCTATGACCAACGTTTGTATTGCACTAACCAGCGTCTTCAACGTCTTCGGAGACCCGACCCCAGGTCCGAGACACTTCCACGGATTTCGTACCTGTGGCTTTCCATGGAAGGGCACAGTAGACGCCCAGCTCGAGGTTTCTTCTGTGGATTCCTACCGGATGTCGATGCTGCTCTCTCGCGAAGGAATCATTGCCGGGCCGTCTTCGGGCGAGGCGCTAAAGGGTCTGTTGGACTATCTGGAGTTGATGAAGAAAGGGGGACGACTGAGTGAGCTGTCGGAGCCTCTGACGAGTGAAATAGCATGTGTCTTCACGTGCAGCGACCTGCCATATCAGTACCTGGATGGTTATTTTCAGAAACTCGGTGAGCATGAATTCGGCCAAATCGAAAATCAGGTGCGAAATTCTTCGTGGGTATATTCCAGCTCTGGGTTAATATTCAGCAGATATTGCTCTCTTGTGATCAAGAGAAGCACGACGAACACTGGATCCTCGAGCCGGCAGAAGCGCTCCAGAAGTTTAGCGCCGACTATTACGCAAAGGGGCCGAATCGAGAATCACTCCACCCCAAGTCGATCGGTGAGCAGCCATGTACGGCCTGTATGTCACACGAGAAGCTATTCCACAGGACCTCCACCCCATGGTCTTGGTTGAAGAACTGCTTCAACGACAAGCAGCATAATAAGCTACAGCCGGCGAAGTGTAGACGCATTGGACGGGAAACAGTGTCATCCGGCGTCATTATCGACTTGCGCAGCGCCCAGTCATTCTGCGGTCAGCATATGTGTGGATCGTATTCGCTGCCCCTCAACGGCTTGACGCCTACAATCGCTGGTGGTGATCTTTTTGGGGACCCCGAAAAAGTGTACGAAATATGGAAGGGACTAAAAGCCCTTCTTCTGGTGGATGAACAGACCTCACAAATGATTGCGGAGATCGGCCGGCGAGAACTTCCATCTCTTGTGGTCTGTTACGACGGAGACGCCTCGCGTTTAGCTACTTCTATACTTCGTGCCAAAGGCATCCAGGCCTTCAGCATATTAGGCGGGTTCCGAAAGATTCAGGAAACATGGGTCTTGTCGGGAACCCGCGACGCTTCCAAAGTTATCCAGCCCACTACGACTTTGAGGGAATACCAAGCCGACTAATGAGGGGTTTATTGCTCAATTACAAGATAATCTCACTACCTATGCTTCGCAGTCTCACTTGCGGTGTGCCGTGCTGGTATATAATTAGGTTGAGGCATATGTAATATCATCGCCACGGTTGTTAGCAGTTGGATGGCCACATGGAGCGAACGCGTCAAAGATAGGTTGGATACCCAGTTGAATCTGTACTAATTATAGACCTTGAATCTTGGTGGACTGCGCATCTATAGGCACACAAAGTGGTGTGGGACGTCATTTGCCCCTATTCTAACATAGACCACACCGTAGCAGGACCAGCCAAGAACCAATTCAAAAACCGTTACTTCGCAGCAGCATCTTTAGAGAGACAGGTTAAATATCAATGAGATTCCATACTATCCGACAAACTCTGGGGATCTGGGGACTACACGACGATATGTACAATATAGACGTGGGTCACCTCGTGCATATTACTCTACATTCCACTACCGTGCGGGTTCTATAGAGGCCTGAGCTATTACTCTACCAGCTGAAAGCCTCATCTACCAACGCCCACGGTCTCCGCGTATGGCCTTCACGAGTAACCCGAGCCGCCTTTTGACGCACATCGTCCGCCATCCCAGCGGGCCCACAGACGACTATTCCCAAAGGCCCCTCGTCGGGATTAGACCATGTCAGCTCCTTGCGCAAGATTGCATCGAGATCCAAGCGCCTGCCGACCTCCGTATCCACGCGCACGCTGCCCGGGAGGCTGTCGAGCTCCGGCTTGAGCGCGTTGAGCAGACCGGCCTTCCTGGTAGCCCAGTACAGCTGTCCGCGGCGCGGCGAGCGAATCTTGTACATATACGGCAGCACTGCTGTGATCCCCACACCGCCCGCGATACAGAGTATGGCAGTGCAGTGCGCCAACTGCGCCTCCGCACGCGAATCGTATGAGCCGTCGATCAGGATTCTAAGTCGGACGGCCGAGCCCCTCGAAGCCGCCGCCGCTCGGGCTGCGAGCTGTGCAGTGACACCTGTGCGGGTGCGGGCGAAGAATGTCGAGCCCGTCGCACGGGCACTTTCTAGGACCACAGCCGCCTGATTCGACAAGTCCTGTATTTCACCCGCTGACTCTTTGACCGACTTTTCAGGGGATGTGCTATGAGCAACTGGACGAGTCTTCTCGGCGACTGTGGCATCGCCTTGGGTATTGGATGATGCTACGGAGAATGGATGGCTCTCCCAGAAACGCCAGCCAAGCGTCGGAAAGCAAAGATATGCGACGCCCCGAAGGTGTGCATCGTCGACATCGATGCGGATGTACTCGCCGTTGGTGTCTTCGACCAGCTTGACAGTGGCTGTGTGACACCCCTTAAAAGCCATTCGAACAAGCCGGGAGACGCGCTCAGCGCCCCATATACCTACGGCAATGAACATCCATATCTCGTAGCCCCACTTATATCCATAACAATACCAGATATGGTAATAGTAACCGATGATAAAAAGTAGGGAAAGCACAATATGCGAAGCCAGAAACAACTCGTAGAGCTTTTGACGTACGACGAGTAGGGAAGTCGGCAGAAGAGCAACGGCCGCCACCGTCCCTACTATGCCCCATATCCAGTAAGGACGGACAATCTCCTCCTCGTATGAACCGAATACCTTGTAGTAAGCCAGTAGCATTATGGAGTGGAGAACTGTATGGATGATAACCCAGTAGCCTAGCCAGCGGTGAAGTAGGAGATACGTGCTATAGCTCCAGTCGGTGACGTACAGCAGTGGACTATTACGCGCAGCGAAGACGAACGCGGCCACAACGTTGCCCATTGCCATGACACCAGCACGGTTACCGATAATGCTAATCGATTGTTCTTTCGTCGAGCCAAAGGTACTTTGCGGTTGGGTGAAGACATATGGAGCGACGAGGAAGATGACGTTGAGAAAACTTATCAAGGCGATGTACAGTGCTTGGCCTCGAGTTGGTACGATTGCACCCCCGAGTTTGCTAGCGACGGGCTCGCGGTGGTGCGTCCCCCACATGGCAGGGTGAACAAGCGCCGATTTGAGATATGCCCATAAGTAACTGGTTGCAAGCCCAGGAACAAACCGGAGCAAAGAAAGAGATACTGGCAGTAGAAGTGCAACCAGCATGACGGCAATGCTACTTCCCAGTCAGCATGCGGATGGCATTTAAAGGTCTCTTATATAATAGCATGGACTCACCTGAACGTTGAATGTCCAACTTCGTTGGTTTCAAAATCTCTCATGCCGTTGAACTGCAACTGCCAGTCCTCAGGGGCAATGAAGCTAGTAGCACGCAAAGGTTCGCCAGCTTTAACGATAGGCAGCGGGCTGTCGACATCTAAGATACTCAGCCCAGCATCGACCATCTCCTCATGACCATCGTGACGACCCTTCAGACTCTGCCGCCCTCCATGTCCGCCGTGTTCGCCGTCTGTTGTATTTGTACCGTTTGAACTCGCAGCTCGACGTTCGTCTTCGCGTGCGGCGAGCAAAGCATCAGGATAGGATACCGCCGGTACCCACTTATAATCGCCAACAGTGCCGGTAGCAAGGTGAGATGCCCAATAATCCTCGAGCAGACTCAAGCGCGGGTCGCCGCTTCTCGGGCAGTACGTGTCTATGCAGATGGCCATGGTGCGCAGGAACGCTACATCGGTCACGAAGCATTCTGGCGGGGTCGAGACGGGCGAGTGAGCAGTGCCATGGTTCTCGCCGCCTTCGAGAGGTGTACAACGGAGACGACAGGATTTGATGACATTGCGACAAGCGAAGGCACACGTTGGGTTGTACATGTCCTTGCCCCATCCGATGAGACCAACCCCGTCGCCACGGACGGCCACAGGAAGCAGGCCAACGAGGCCAAAGGCGCCGTTCGCGAGCGTTGGGAATCTCATACTTTTTTCGTGAGCTTCCTGTGTTGATGGCTAATGAAGTTGCATGGTGATAGTGCAAAGTGAGCTCTGATTCTTACAGAGCACCTCGGAGTGCTTCTTCGCTGAAGTATCTACATTCGTGAGAATATTACAGGTTTATCGTCGACGCTCTGGTGCAGGTGGGTCATGTGTAGGGAGAGCACAGTAGCGGCTGGATACATTTTGGCGCTTGGTTCCGTCAGCACGAAAGTGGCACTGCCGAGAGAGTTTGAGCAAGTTCCAAGCCTCCATTTCCTAAGAACCCTGATCCCGCTCGGCCCTCGACCACCGCGCCGTGTCCGGGATCCTGCGAACAGAAGCGCGACCCTTGCCAGGTTTTACGGAATATGGTGCAAGAATAACAATTTGGTAATTGAACTACATTGAGTACTCCCCAGTCTTCATCGATCACGGCAATCAGGTCCGGCTTTCCTATGGCAAATTTCATGGTTACCTTCTGTTCACAGTAACCACGTACTTAGGCAAGCACCTAAAGTTGATATGCCGACATGGGTACGTGTCGGCCCTTAACTCTTTTCGTTCTTACCCGGAAGAGGAACAGGAGTTAGCCATAAAGGCAGCAGACATTGCCATCCCACCATCCCTTGGCATGCAATGAAGCTATCAGCCTTCAAAAGCTCTGCGTGCATCGTAAATCCCGATACTGCCAGCCACGGAGGCCTAGGCCAACTGCCAGGGCAAGTAAGCGCTCATCTGGCTGCCATGATGAAGGCTTGAGTTCTTTCTACGCTTGAACCCAAAGAATCATGCAGCACTATCTTCCCCATTCAGTCGTCAATCAAACTTCTTACTGAAGACTAGAGTCGATTGAGCATCATTAGTTCCCGCTCTGCAAGTATCTGACTGTTCTAGGGACCGTTGACTGCAAAAATAACGACAATGAGACTTGTTGCAATTAGGGTGGGACTGCACTCTAAGAGATCATAGGTGCAAATGTTATCGTTCATGCCGACTGCCTACCTAGAGAGGCGGTAGCTTCATCAAGCTTACAGATGATTTCACCGCAAATACACAATCTCCAGCTGTCCTCGGCCTCCATAAACCTCTCCATGTTCTTCCTCAAAACCGCTAACTGGTCATCTGAGTATCCGAAACGCTCCATGGCCTTGCGAATAGCCGACTCCTCATCTGCAAGAATCTTCAACATCGAGCCTGCGTACACTTGCTTTTCTGCACCGGTGATATTTGTCAAAAGGCTGGCGGATGCCGTGATCTGATCCCGCCGAAACCCAACTTCCAAAGCCTTGCTAACCAGCTTCCGCCCTGTCTGCGTGTCCAATCCGTTCGATTCGTAGATACGCTCCTGCAGCGCCGCATTCTCTGCACAAGGAGGCCACACAATCTGGGAATAAGTGTCTCCGTCGCGGCACGCCACAATACCCCCAGCCCGTTTGGCCAGTGTTTTCATAATCCGGAGTACCTCGATATTGTTAGGGATGCAGATGAGTGTTGTATGCTCGTGAACTACATCGAACGCCCCAATCTCTTCTGGCGAGAGGAATGACTCCGGCTGCAAGATGTTTCCCTCCCGAAATTCGAGTCTAGTACCCGGCGCCAATCTTGCTGTGTTGGCGCGGTTCCTAGCGATGACGGTGCTCCCTTGGTCCATTCCAATAATCTTCGCCTTGGGAAACCGCCTCGCGAGGTCAAAAGTGATGCTTCCAGGTCCGCAGCCGATGTCCAGCAGGGAGAAGTCTGGTGGCAGGGACTCCAGTGTTGGAAGAAGATACCCTAGGCATGTCTCGACGTTCCGCAATTCGAAGAGTTTTAGTGCGTCCTCATCATAACCGATATGGTAATCGGTTTGTAGGATACCGGCAGTCATTGTTACTGTGCGACGGCTTTCTGGTTACATGTGGCGGTAATAATAGTCGAGCGGTGGAGAGCCTGCAGACGGCAGACCAGCTTACACGCAGAGAGCAGATCAGGTACCCTAAATGTTAATCTGCGAATAGCAGAAGTCTATCACAATTTAGGGTCAATGAATGTGTCAATTTTCTATCAGGATTCCCGGCCATCTCCTTCAGCGTCCACCTGCCTGAGACAGACGATCCCAGAAGAACATATGAGCACGTTTGAGTGGGTTTTCGTTCCCCGACTCTTGGCATCTGTTAGCGAACGGCGCGTTCGGTAGATGGAAGATATTGCCCTTTTAGACATGTACAACCCCCTCCCCTGCATTGCAAGCAGGTGGCCGTAAGCGCGGGCTAACCTGATTTGATCCCCTTTTATCCCCTTTGAACTCTCTGATATGGTGCAAATGCGGAGTGCCGTAGTTCTTAAAAGGATTTTTGACATAGCTTTTTGAAGTCATCACTGACCACGAAACTGCTTCAAAGAACAACATAGTCGGCATGCTAAGGTTGATCGGTAGCAAAGAACCGATTGCAACATGGATCAGCGGGATAAGGGAGATGAGAAAGGACGCAACTATTCAGGTAACCAGGTTCAGGTTACCGAATTTCCGGTTCAGCGGCGTGATGCCACCGACGCAGAAATCGATACTTTCCCACATGTTATCGATCATGTGCCAACGAGTGCCTGGGTCATAACTCTAGCAGGGAGTGCGGAGAGATTTGCGTATTATGCCATTGTGTCGATTTGGCGTAAGTGCCTGAACAGCCAGTCGCCTTTGCCAGACCTATCGCTGATTTAAATCGCCCAGAGAATTATATGCAGAATGAACGAGGCTCTCACGCAGTTCCAGGCGCCCTCGGGCTTGGCCAATCAATGGCCACAAACATATCTAACGCCTACTTTGTGTTCATGTTCTTGACCCCCATGTTCCTAGCCACTCTCTCTGACGTCTGGCTGGGCCGATACAGAACCCTTCTCCTGAGCCTATGGTAAGTTGTGCACCAAGAAAATTCATTTGACGTGACTCATTTATTTGTGGCAGCCTTTACATATGCGGATCATCGATCCTTCTCGCTACCTCGCTACCAGTCGCGTTGGATAACGGGGCTGGAGTTCTAGGGTTGGTCGTTTCGATGATTCTGATAGGGCTTGCAGTAGGAGGCGTCAAAGCAACCATATCTCCATTCATAGGTGAGAATCTCTTAGATATAACATAGCTTGGGTTGACAGTCGAGCAGGCGACCAATATGTACAGAAAAAGCCACAAATCATTCGGCTAAAGAGCGGAGATTTAGCCATTGTGGACGGACAACGGACATTGCAATTTCTCTACAACGCATTTTATTGGTAAATCAACAACCCATGAACTTATACGAGCCACGTTGACGCATGACCATCATGCAGGTTTACCAACATAGCGTCGCTTTCATCGATTCCCGCAACCTTTCTTGAGCGAGACTTTGATTTTTGGACTGCGTACCTCCTTGCGACCGCTGCCCTGGTCCTAGCCTTAGTAACACTTGTGATTGCCGGTCCTAGATTAGGTCAGTCGTTGTTTGCTCCGTTCCATGCCGACTTGCTAATTGTGCAAAGTGAAGGTTGTCCCTAGGGGAAACAACTTGCCAAAGGCTGTCAAAGTCCTAAACATGGCAGCACGGAATGGCTTCAGACTAGACTGTGCAAAGCAGACTTACCAGATGGAGAGACATGGCAGCAGCGTCCCTTGGAGCGATGATTTTGTGGCCGAATTAAAGAGAGGACTTATTGCATGTCGTGTGATGTATGTCAACACCCTTCTCATATTGCCCGCAAGGCTGACTTCTCTATTGGTAGATTCTCATTCGTTTTCTTCTATTTGTCCATCACCCAGATGTACAACAACCTCATCTCCCAGGCAGGACAGATGAATCTTCATGGCGTCCCAAACGACATGATCCAAGCAATGGCAGGGGTCGCCAGCGTTCTCTTTGTGCCCCTAGTTCAGGCGCTGTATAATGCTCTAGCCAAACACCGTATAGCATTTGGACCGATGGCGCGAGTTACGGTAGCTTTTCTGCTCTGTGGGTGTGGAATGGCCTATGCCGCCGCACTGCAAAAACACATCTACAGCGCCGGACCTTGTTACCATGCGCCCCTAGCTTGTCCCGCATCCGGAGCAGGGACGCTTCCGAACGACGTGAACGTATGGATTCAGCTGCCGGTCTACGTTGTGCTGGCCGTTGCCGAAATATTCGGTCTCGTCACAGCTAGTGAATATGCATATTCGAAAGCGCCGAAGGATATGAGGTCCATTGTCCAGGCGCTCGTGCAGTTAAGTGCGTGCTTTGGGGCTGTTCTGGGCATGGCACTCAGCCCAGCGGCCAGAGACCCCTATTTGGTCATCATGTATGCTTCCGTAGCCGGCGTCATGGGCGCGTGCTCGATGTTGTTCTGGTGGAGGTTCCGGAAGTACGATAAGATTGATCACGAGCTAAACAACGTGGCAGTCGAAGGTGATTGTGCCTAATTAAGGGTAATATCGAGCCCCTATTGTAAGTTTAGCTTCGCCGACAGAATCAAGCAGCTATTGATCCAGCCACTATTTGTGAGCAAGAAACCAGCCGAATATACCCTGAGTGATTAGCATTAGCCTGACCAGTGGCATGCCACGCACAAAGCCCATATGGGCCAACGTAAGCCTAACGTCAAATGCAATTAACATGTGCGGGCACTCTATGTCCACTTGCTAGAAACAGGATGTTGGGCTCATTTGTTACTGGGCATAAGATTAGCCCCAATCCATCCCTAACTTAATGAGTCGGGGCCCACCTCCAGGCCAGGAATTACAAGATTTGAGCCTTTAATATTGCCATCCTGACTGCCTAAATGAACAAAGCCTTGATAGTAGCAAAGTCATTGTCGAGAGGAAACGCCGTGGCAAAAGACTTGGTAGATAAAACGGGTTTACCCCTAGATTTGTGATGATCCTTACAGTTCGCAGGGGTATTTAATGTTAGTCTCTTCACTCGGCCCAACATTTGTCTTATGTAGGTAAAATGTCAAATCCCATAGAATTTGTATGGGGAAATACATCATAAAACTATTGTTAGTTCAATAACATAATGATAGCATAGGTAAGCCCCTTATTGCAGGTTATTTCTTTCCATTTAACGCGAATTCGAAACGCTGCCATAACAGTAATAGTAACAGCAAAAATATAAGTAATGTTACTTTCCGTACAAATTGTATAGGGATTAACATTCTGGCTAATCCCAGTATCTTGTAGGCCTGGTGGAGAAACTAACCTTATATACCCCTGCGTATTGTACTTCCGGTAGCCTGGCATATCCTTTTCCACATGCTGGATTTTGCCGTCGAATGTTTGCGATCAGGGCCACACTAACGAGCAGAGGTCGCCATAAAGTCCGGCAATTTGCGCCATTTACCTCTGCTTCTGAGAACCTGAACCCGGCTGTGGCTGGAGAGCGTGATGGTTCCGGAGAATGACCAACCTATATTTCTACTCAGCAACCTTCCCGACTCGATACTTCGCTAAGATGCCGTGGAGGGCCGTTGAAGGGAAGTTGTGGGAAAGCATATATAGCTAGATAAACGCTTGAGACCGCAATTGTTCGGACACCCACCTTTCGGTTCCGAGAGGCGTTCCGCTACTTAATGCAGGGTATAAATCCATCCCGACACGATAGACCACTTATCTCCGAGGGTAGATAGGATCTCGAGAAACTGGCGTAGCTTCCCTTCCGCACCTGGAGATAGGCTTGAGTGTGGCCGAGGTCATATGAAGCCAGTAATCCACATGTAGACGGACGGGGCGAGCATCGCTGCCAATGCGCCTTCGGCGGATCGTAGCGAAAATAAGCCATTAATGACTCGGTACAGCTCCCAGATGTTGCAAAGTTCTCAGCGTTAGGGCAACGCCGAGTAGCTTTATGTTCAAGAATTTCCTAAAACCAAGTTATTGGATACGAAAGACCTGGAAAGGTCTTTGAAGCTGTACGCGTAAGCGTATACGTAATTATATACGTCATATAGTCTTTCTAGAGCCTTCTGGGCCCATATCAACAGCTATGACGCTATACCCAACACCGTTGGAATCCTTAGGCTTCGACGAATATAAATACGCCCATATCTCCCAACTAGGTCCTCTAGTTAGCTAGTAATCTTTAGAATTTAACAACTGATTCCTATATACTGCTTCCTTACACTTCTGTTGTGCTACCCGTAACCTTATCACTTCCCACTGACCTCCTAGACAAGTAGACAAGATGTCGCAGTCAGTATGGCCTATTAAGGGTAAGGTTGCAGCACGAGGCTGAAGGCCTAGCTATCGAGCGCAGAAACGTTCTCCCGGGGATCACTGCATATATAGCGCTTCTCAGGGTCTCTCAAAAGAGCCTTGACTTAACCAGATGATAATCACTTCGCGCTGAATGCAAAATTTTCTGCCGACCAGCTTGGCCGTAACAGAAGTTCAGTGTCCAGCTCTCCACGACCGTTCTAACAAGTCCCTTGTACAGAGCCTTATTTAGCGCAAGGCTACTAGCCTACTACGTTAAAGAACTTCACCGACGTGGTTTTGCGCGTAGCCTTACTAGCTAACTGCAGCCTAGATTTAGAGCATGGGGTGAAAGTTCCAGTCCAATCATCTTCACTGTCGAGCTACCCACGTCTGCCTGAACCGGTCTGTTGTTACGTCAGTTCCCGTCGCTCCGTTAAGCATGCCACCTCAGAGCCCATAGGGGTGTATTGCACCGTAGGCTGTAGCCCAGCTTGCCAGCAATTCCGAACAAAATCAATAATAGCGATAAACTTGCCAGCACCGCCTGATCACAGACACCTCTCTGAATTTATTAAAAAGTTGAATGTATGTGTGGCAGAAGTTTATAGAAGGTTAAGAAGAGAAGATCGCACCTCTAGTTAGTGATCCACTGATATAGGGTTCCTAGGACTCGGGAAGGGATCGGCCCTCTTCAAGAGCACACCCCTAACCGCCTCAATTTCAGCATCAGGTCCTCGGACTTCCTCTTCCTATACGGTAGTATCCAAGCTCTGTGCCTCGCACATTTTCTTAGAAGTACCGCCCTGCGCGATCAGTTCACCATGTGTACCAGCCTCCACAACCCTACCGCCATAAAAAACAAATATGCGGTCCGTATCTCGCACGGTGGACAATGGGTGGGCAACTGCAACTGTGATCCTATTGCCGGTCGCCGCAGCATTTGCCAATGCCGCCTGGACGATCCGCTCAGACTCGGTATCCAAAGCGCTCGTGGCCTCGTCGAGCAGGATCGCATTCGGGTTACGGACGAGGGCTCGGGCGATGGCAATGCGCTGGCGCTGGCCTCCGGACAGTTGACTGCCGCCAGTACCGCAAAGCGTGTCTAAGCCTTCAGGGAGAGAGCTGATGAATTCCCAAGCGTTGGCGGCCCGACAGGCAGCTTCGATAACACTATTGCCAACATAGGCCTGTCTACATTCTTCGCCTTCCACCCCGTAGTCGATGCCCATCGCGATGTTCTCGCGGATGCTGCCTGGAAACAGTGTTGGCTCTTGCTGAACGAGAGAAACGTGTCTTCGGTAAAGCCGCGGGTTGATGTCTGTCAAGGAATCGCTTCCGTCAATCACACTCACACCACTATTCGGGTCGTAGAAGCGCTCCAGGAGGGAGATCATAGTGCTCTTTCCGCAACCTGATTATTATAACATCAGTATCAGTTCCAAGTAGGCTACATCAACCTTATATGTATCATACCTGAGGCTCCGACAAAGGCTACGAATTGACCTGGCTCGATCTATAGGCGTAACGCCAGAGAACGTTCAATAGCCGCGCCGTCACAAAACGTAAGGATAATCTGTACCTGCAGAGAAATTCCCATGAGGACGCGTGTGTTGGCGCCAGAGGGTATGAAAAGCCGATGTTCTGAAAGTTATACACGCTGCAGCCATTCTTCGGCCCCTTATACTGGTTCTCAGCTGTCTCTCGGATGGTGGGCTCAAGACTTCTTAGCCAAAAATAGTAGTTGGCGGTGGAGTTGGCTTTAGTGAAGCCTGTCGAAGAAGGGGTTAGCGTAAAAAGTCCCATTGCGAGTCAAGTAGAGGCGACTTGCTGCTAGCAAAGCTGAACATCTGGCCGCCCCCCTGTCCAGAAAAGTACACTGCCATGAAAGACACCACGAACTGGTACAGGCTAATCTCGTTGTCGGATACCAGCTTGGATCCCCACCTGTAGGCGCATTAGTGTCTGAACACGGTCGATCTCGCTGATGCTGCCAGTACTCACCAGAATCCTAACGCCAGGGTGAGATACTCCACGGTTTGAGTGAAAGAAAACCAGGTCATCATCAGGATCAAGGACGACTTTGACCCATCAATCGCATTGTCAAGCTCCGCAACATAATTGCGCAGCACAGTGTCCTCAATCGCAGGAGAAGAAACAGTCCGTATCGCAGTGACCATTTCGGATGCGACCTACGCGCTATTAGAGAACTTCTGGTCAATATCTGCGTTCATCTTCGATTCGACCCGGATACGGATGTATCCTGCGATGACCATAGGCGGCAGTCCTGCAAAGTCGCCGACGAGTCCAAGTTTCCAGGAGTATATGATAGATAAGACGCTGCAAATTGACACGGTCACTATGGAAATCAGTATGACAGCGATGCTGAAGCCCATCAGGTCCATGATGGCATTAGAATGGGAGTCAATGCGGCTTGTCAGGGAGCCGACGGTGTTCTCAGGACGATCGAGGAAGCGAAGGTTCTGGCGGAGGAAGCCACTAAACAAATCTCCTCGGACTTGTTGACTAATCACCTAGAAGGCCACGTCGATTAGTAGCTTGCCGAAGTCTAATCTGCAGTTGCTTAATTACTTACTTGTGAAATGACATTAGTCGCCCAGCCGAGGCACCAATACACAACTAGCAAGCCGAGGGCCATGACGAAGAACATGAGAGAAATGAAGTTCCCACGCTCCTGCATATCTTCTGCTCCGAAGACATCAAGCACGTTCCCGAGAAGCAACGCTTGACCAGGGTACACGCCGGCTGCGCAGTACCGTCAGATCTTCACTGGACTGACCTGTCTATATTGGGAAAGAACTTACCGCCGAAAATGCATACAGCTGCAGCGATACCATACCACGACCATAACTCGGGTGTAACAGCCACCAGTCGTATGACGGTATGAACAAGACCCGTTTGAGGGGCAAGACTGTAGTCTCCACGATCCTTGAGAGCAGACAAACGATGGTCCCTAACGGGTTGACGACTATTGCCTAACGATAAGTTTGCTGTTAACAATGTTTGTTTCTCGTCATCCGAGGTATCGCTTAATTCTTTGGTGACTTCTTGTTGTGATAAATCCTGAGCCTTCACCAATGCTGCATAAGCACTCTGTCGAGCAACAAGTTCCTCGTGGGGACCCTGCTCTATGATCTTGCCATTCTTCATAACGACAATGTTGTCAGCGCGTCGGATCGTGTTCAACTTGTGCGCAATAACGGTTGTGGTGCGGCCTTTGGAAGCCTGGTCGAGAGCCCTCTACACAGTACCCTCGGCGTGAGGGTCTAGGGCGCTCGCTTCATCGAGGAGTAGAATCCTTGGATCGGAGATTATACTGCGGGAAATCGCTACTCTTTGCTTCTGGCCCCCGGATAAAAGTCCCCCTCGCTCACCGATACGAATGCCGTATCCTTGGGGCAGATTCTCGATGAACTCATGTGCAAAAGCTTGTTTAGCTGCAGATCCGACTCGTTCCATTTGCTGGTCCTCTGAAGCTGACTCCCACTCGGTACCGACAAGGCCATAGGCGATGTTCTCGAAGAGAGTGCCGTTGAAAAGAACGGGTTCCTGTCGTCAGTCAGTGATGGCGCATATACAAGAGGGATGAATCGAAAAGAAGTCACTTGCCTGCTGGACAAGCCTGACGTTGGTTCGCAGCCACTTGAGATTTAGCTTTTTGATATCATTGCCATCTAACTCAACCATACTGCCGACCGGATCGAACCATCGCTCTAAGAGACCGATTATAGTGCTCTTTCTGGATCCACTCGCCCCCTCAATTGAAATCAGCGCCTTTGCGTCTAAGAGAGCGCTCCGATTACGAATATACTTACGACCAGAGCGGCCACCTTTCCGGCGGGGACATGAAGAGAAAAGTCCTCCAGAGCTCGAACTTGAGGTCGAGTGGGATAACTGAAGGTCACACTCTGCAGCTTAATATCGCCTTGGACAACACTGGGCGTTTTTCCGGTTCCATTGAAGGGATCGATGTCTGATTCACGGTCAATTAGGAGAAACAGTTCCGATGCTGATGTGGCCGCCCGGGTGAAGATAACTGCGTGTGGCGCGACCATATTGATCGCTCCAGCCGCAACAATGACGGGAAATACAACACTGGCTAAGAGCAATACGCTAGCCAACTGGACGTCGGCCGAAAATGCGTATAAAGTAGCACACGTACGTAAACACGGTGCCAATACTACCAATCTCGCCCCTAGCGATCATGGCGATTCCCTGCCAGAAAGCGAGACCCATCCCGGCAAACACGGCAAAGTACTCGCCTGCGAATATGAACCCATAGAGATAATTTTTCTTCTCTCCAAGGTTCCTTGCGTCTTGGAGATATTCGGAATATCTCGCCACCATTCTACGTCGAAGATCGAACGCGTGTGTTGTGCGAGCGTTCCCTAGGACAGCCTCGGCAAAGGCACCGGCCTGTGCGTAAGCGTTGAGGATCTTGGCCTCGAGACCCCCGTCGATGGCCGCAGCAGTCCCTACAATAATGAGGAGGGCTGGGAGAATGCAGATGATGATAAGGGTTAACTTCCACTGAGAGACGAAAGCTAAGACGAAGGCTGCGATGAACGTTGCCACTGTTTGGAATATCTGGCCAAGCTTCTCGCCGATCCCGTTCTGGATGAGTTTACCATTTGAAGTCGCTTGCATGGAGATGGAGCCTCCACAGCCGTGGTCGAAGTAGCTGATTTCTTGACTTAGTGCCGCGCGAAGATATGCATGCCGGAGGTTACGTGTTAACCTGAGGGCTACATAGGTGAATATAGTTGAGTACACGTAGGTACAAACGAGTCTTGCAATGCCGATATAGACAAAGTAGAGCCTGCGAACTGTTAGCCACGAGACATCCTAACCCTCTTGAACAACATAGGGGTCTCTATGCGAATTTAGAGACGTTGTCCATGAAGTCTTCTGGTGGCCCATCACTAGTGGTATCACTGCTAAGCAGAGATATGAAATCTCCTATGACAAGATTGACCATAGCTAGCGCTGTGCCGGAACCAACGGCGGCGAGGATACCTATGCACTCGAGGGCATAGTCGCTGGGCGAACCGTAGGCAAACACTCGTTATAGGAACGTCAGATATGTCGCCATACAAAAGAAGGACCATGTAAGATACACCAGGGACCCATTCCTCTGTCTCCATGACTTGGGAGCTGCCTCGGATGATTCGACGCTGTCGGGTGAGCTTCCCGTAGCATTGGCTTGCTTTTGTGTACTGGCCGAGGCCATAGCTTCTCGCCGTAAGGAGAAGTAAAGAATGACTTTTTCGTAGCTCGGATGTACGAATGGAAGCGAATGCGTAGCGTGATAGATATTAAGGTGATAACTGAGCGGGCTAGGGAATATGGAGAACGCCATTAGCAACATCGTGTATTAACAACTCACATGTATATATAGAATATCATAGATATAAAGTAAAGTGCTGGTATCAGACTCAATGCTGTCTTCCAGGCTCCGTCCCGGCAGTGGAGTGCGGAGTGCGGAGTGTCCCTGTCTGCGTCCGAACCCCTACGAATTACTTTACAGGGCTCTAACTAGTGTGGGTGACCCACCTTTGGAGTGCACCCACGTTTGGAGAACACTCCCTAACCCCCAACAACAGCACCCATGCATATATTTACACACAAAACGCCATATAAACCAATATAATTAATTGTTATAAAAGGTCGCGCATATGCTTTAATATACTAGGCGCATTCTTTAACAAATCCTGCTTTTCTAACGCTATTTGAACTTTATAATTCTTTACTAGCTTTACTTATTATTACTTAATTTTTCTTAAAGCCTTGTAAATATCTTTAATACTAATATATAACTCCGGTAAAAGGTTAACTTTTTATTATTATTATTAGTTTTAATAATTCGTTTTCGTCGTAAGAAAATTTTTTTTCCAGCTATAAAACGGTAATAACTTTAACGTTGTAGTTTAGCGCTTTATTTACCTTTTTTATAAACGCTTAATAATCGCGTTTCGTACCAACGGTTTTAAGTAAAAAGTGTTTAAATTGCTTTTTTAAGTCCTGGTTTTTTTAGGTATAAAATACGTTATCTCGTTGCATGGTTTATAAAAGCTTTTTTTATTGGAATAATTAACCTAAGAATATTTAGTTCTAGATAGACCACTTTAAAGTTTTTAATAATTTTATTTATATTTAACGGCCAGACCCTTACGTAAATGAAACCACCGTAAATATTTTTCTATATAATAACCTTATCGCGCGCGTAAATGTACGTTTCGATAAAGGGTTATTTTATTCAGAAGGCGGAAATATCGTAACTTTACTACCTTTTTATCTTATAATAATAAGCCATTTTTAACGAGAAGAAAATACTTATATTTAAAAGTTATACTACGTAAATAAAATACGGCGGCAAGTAAATTAATATTAGATTATTAATTTTACATTCGTATCAAAATTAAACGGATTCGTAAATAGCGTATTTATTTATTAAAAGGGGTTTTTCGTCGTTCGCTTTCGAAAGTGTCGTTTCCGGAAAATATACCTTGTAAAATTATCGCAAAATAATTCGAGCGTTATTCCATGTCGAAAAAGACAAATTATACTTTTATCAAAGGATTATAGTAAGAAATTATTATTCTTAAAATGTTATTCCTTTTAAGATAACCGTTTAAATTAAAATTTCACTTATGGATAATATATTTTAAAGTTTTATAATACCGTTAAAAGGTATCGTCCTAAGTATCTTTTGATTTAAAAAAGTCGAAGTACCTTTTAAATTTCGTTATAATATTAAAGTTTCGGTATATAAAATTATTAACCTAATATTTCCCTAAAAGCTTTTCGCCTCCAGAGTTTTATAAGACGATTTTAATAAAACAACGGACTTAAGCCTTATTAAAAGCTTATTAAAATGGGTCGGGAAGATTCAGCCTTGATTAGTGCGGATTCTCTGAGTAAATCACTATCCGGGTAAGGGTTGATGGGAAAAGTCGACGAGTATATTCATAGTGTTAAACCTTCCAATTGATGAATGTGTGAAGCGTGATAAGTGGTGATGTTTTGGGGCTGAACCTATGGCGAAACGAACGTTCTAATATACATATAAGATCCGGACTAACTGATTAGCCGAATCCGAGTACAGGCGTAACACCCTGCCCCATTTTATTATTTTACATTTTTTTTTCCGTATATCTACTCCGTTATGAAATCCTTATTATTTTTTAAAAGGCGTTAATAAAGTTTAAAGGCTTTCTACATAATAAAACCGCTGTCCTATTATCTTCGGACTATTATAATAACGATATCCTAAACGTTATCTATATTTTTAACCCTAGCGCCTTCCCTTATTTCTTTAAGTAATTTAGTAATAAAGTATTTATCATTAGAGCTTATTTATAAAATCTGATATGTTACGATCTAACAGGAGAGAGACCCCGAAAACGGTTTAACTAGACCGAAACAGGACTTAAATAGGTCGAATCACGTAATCAATGCTTAACGCCCATTAACTAAGCGCTACTGATATCGGCTAAGTTCGGCTAATCGTTACTTAATAACGATTAAGGAAGCAAAGATAAGCTAGTAATAAAAAATCAGGATATATATATTCGTTAGATTCTATAAATAGATAACAATAGCTTATAATATAACTTTATTACCTAAAATACTTTTGGTATTACGAAACGTAATTAAACTATTTTTTAATTATTTAAGTTCTTACAATATTTTATTAACATAAACCCGTACGCTTAAATTTAATAATTAATTAATTAACTTAGCCGTTATACCTTATAAACTTTTATTTAATAATACTTTTAAATTTTAAGTAATATTTAACGTTATTAAAATATTATCCCATTCCTAGAAAACTACTTTTTAGTAACTTCAGGTACGTATTCGAGCTTTAAAAAAAATTTAGCAACTTGCCAATTAGATAACCGGTACCACCCTAACGATTATAACGGAAATAAAGCCCAAGAAATTAAAGCTATATAATAGGAGAAGGAATCTCCAGGTTTTCCTTACTTAAATACGTATTTACTTACGTTTTCTTCATATCGAAAATATCTCGGATTAGATCCTTACAGTAAAAACGTACATTACGAAAAACGTAACAAATTAGTTTAAACCTATTATGAAAAATTATTTAAAGAATATCGACAACAACTGAAAAATTTTAACAAATAATATCTTTTCGTCGCATAATAATTTCGAAAACAAACTTCGTTCCAATTTTGGTAATTTTGATAAAGAACGATTTACGGCTTAAAAAATCCTCGAACTAAAGTAAAAAAAACCCGCGTCCAAATATGTTATTATCTTGAAAACTTTAATCGATATATTTTATAAAAGATTTAAAGATAACGTTAAAAATAAAATGGTTAAAATTGAACAATTTATTAGCCTAAGTTAAGATATCGTAGAAGTTATTAAAATTAATAATCGACAGCTTAAATAATAATAAAAACGATAAGAACGTTATATTTTAAGGATAAATATTCGAAATAATAATAAGCCTAGGTACTCGGCAAACATTAATATTTTTAGAAAATATAATACCTCGTATAAAACGAAATTAAGACCTATAGAAATCGGAGTTATTTAATAAAACGCACGACGTATCCAATATTGGAATTATGGCAAAGTAGGTCATAAGGTATCTTAATATAAGGTATTTAAAAAACCTCGACAAAATTAATTATAAACCCTAATACCTATTGAACAATTTTTCAATAGTTATGAAGGAAAGATTTTTGCTATAATATAGCAAGAAGATAAACTTTCAGGTTTTTCGAATAAAAAGGTACGATAAGGATAAATAAAAGTTAAAAAGTTATTACAATAAAATATTTAAAAAAAGTAAAAATAATAAGAATTTTTATACTAATAGTTATAAGATTATAAGAAATAAAAGAATTTTATAAAACGGGAATTATTATCTAAAAAATAACAAAAAAACTATTAGCGATAATCGGTTGAAATGGTTAAAAAATAACTAAAAAATTACAAAAGGAAAATAAAAACGATTTTACCAAGAGAATTAATAAATATAGTAGATTCAACGTTATCTATAGCGCTAAAAGCTAATATATAATTTATAAAAAAATAATATATCACTAAGTATCTATTTCGCATATAATATTAAGGATTCGATTTCGCCAAATAATAAAAAACTAATCCTAAAAAATAACATTAATATAACCATTAATGTTAAAAAATTAATAAGGAGAAAATTAATAAAGTCGTAGTAATGTAGGTATAATTCGAAAGATAACAATATTTATAAGGAAATTTTCTTTATATTAATTATACTTACGAACACCAGTTATAAAAAAAATAACCTAAAAAAAGTTAATAAGGCTACGCAATAACGAATCGCCAACATACACCTCCAGCTAACGATAAAAATAAAACCCGAAAAAAAAGATTTTAATAAATTTTACACAATGTATTAAAGATTTATAGGAAGAAGATAAAAGTATGCCAATATAAGATACATTACGAATAATAAACGAAAAAACCTTATAATAAAAGAAAAGAATTTATGATTAAAGAAAATGTATTATTTAAAAGAGATATTCGTTATTTACGGAGTTAAAACAAATATTGTAGCTTAGCGACGAAAAACTAAACAAACTAAAAATAGAAAAATATTAAATAATTATAGCAAAATAATAAAAAAATAAGCAAATAAATTAACAAATTACGAGATGAAATAAAATAAGAATAGTAATATATTAAGGAGTTACGGAGTGAGATTAATTAGTTATGCATATAAATACGATAATTTTAAAAAAAACTAAAAAACGAAAACCGTTTATAAAAAGCCGCAGAATAATAAAACTTAAAAAAGCTAATAAACGTTCCTAAAAAAGCTTTAATAATAATAAAGGATAACAATAACCCTATTATTTTACAAATACGGATTAAAATATATTAATATACGATTATAATAAATAACTAAGTTTGAAAAGGAAATTATATTATAACAAAGGTAATTAACTAAATTAAATTATTATCAAAATATAAAAAAAACTTTTATATTGCGAATACCGGCGAAAGTTAACTATTTTTTTACAATAATAAAAAAATAGATGTAAAATTAATTATTTCAATATTTTTATCTAAGAAAAGAATATAATAGTTAATTTCGATATCGTACCGTTAAGGAATTACGATATGATTTTAAGAAAAACATGGTTACACTAATATAACCCTTTAATTGATTAAAAAACTGGTTAAATAAAGTTTATTTTATAACTTAACGATAAATATAAAAGGTAATAATAAAAATCTTAATATTTAATCGAAAATAACGACGAATGCCGGTATAAAGATACGATAAATACTTTACTATCTACAGAAATACGATATAAAAAAAAAAAAAATAAGTATCATAAAAAAAAACTTCAACGTATTATTATTACTATTAAAATTAAATTATAATAATTAAATAATAATTGATAATAATAACTTAACAAATTAAAAATCTAATTAATATACCGTTATAATAGTATAAATATAAACGCTGATTTCGAAAAAAAGCTTAAGACGAAATTACTAAAACATAACAAATAAAATTATATACGCTTAAAAATATCTAGAAACTCGATTTAAAAAAGGATAAATTCGATTATTAAAGTTATTAACCGGATACCCTATATTATCTATATTAAAAAAATGGAAAATTACGACTAATTATAAATTATCGATAGTTTAATAATATTACTATAAGAAATCAAATGTTGTTACCTTTTATTAACGAAATAAAAAGATCGATTTTATAGAACTTAATAATTTATCGCTTTTAACTTTAAAAATAGGTATAACTTAATTCGAATTAAAAAAGGCCAGAAATAGAAAATAATATTTCGGATTAAATATGGCCTTTATAAATATCTCGTTATCCTTATAAAATTTACCAACGTATTTACTACCTTTCAGTATATACTTAATTACATTCTTAAAAAATACCTTAACATTTTTGTAATATATTACCTCGACGATATTTTCATATTTTTAAAAGCCAAAAAAATAATACAAAAAATATATTTATAAAATGTTTTAATTACTCCAAAATGCTAATGTACTAATTAACGCGGAAAGTAAATTAATTTTACATATAAAAAATTAAATACAAAGGCCACATTATTACTTTTAGACATATTAAATTAAATCTTAAGAAAATCGTTATAATACGAAATTAAACACAACTTATTCCAATTAAAAAAATAAGTTTTCCCTTAAATTCGTTAATTACTATCGAAAATTTATTGCAAACCTTAGCCGGATAGCAAAACCTTTAAACAAACTTACCAAAAAAAGGGAAAATTTTTAATAAACGTTAAAAACGGAAAACTTTTTTTATCGTATTAAAAAAGTTATTATAAATTAACTAATACTAATTATATATAATTTAAACCGTTTAATAAAGTTAAAAACTAACGGGGTAAGGTATGCTTTACATATAATCATCGTATAAAGAAATAGTTAAAATATATTATATCTTGTTATTTGTTTTCAAATTATAAAAATCTAAATTACTTTCCGCTATTTCCGATAAAAAATTTATGGTTATTATTAAAACGTTTTGCGAATTTAAATTTTTTTTAAAAAAATTAAGATTAAGTTAAAATTTATATAAATTATAAAAACTTTACCCGGTTTACCATAACCAAAGAATTTACAGCATAATAACTTTACTATGTAAAAAAGCTAACAGAATAGGACTTTTTTATCATTTATTGAATAGAATTAAAAAACGGCAAAATTAACGCTTTTAATAAAAGACTAAATTTCGAAAAAAATAAGAATTAAAATTAAGTATACAATTTTTAATACCACTATAAAAAAATAACTACGCTAACGACAAATCGCTATAATACGGGCAATAACCCTAAAGATGTATCAAAAAGTTAAATTATATAATAATAATTTATAAAAACGAATAAATAAATTACAAATTTCAAAAAATATTACAAAAACTTAATACTAAACATATACTAATATTAACTACATAAATATCTAAAAACCTGCAAAACCTTAAATAGTTTGTAATACGCTTATTACTTCCTTAAAATAAAAAATACAATATAAAAAGTTTTGCGCTAATACAATATTTACGCTAAGGTAAAATCATAACGACACAAACTGTATAAAAAGTTACAACCCTTATCAATCGTAAAACGATTATAGAACTCCGTTACGATAAATTTTATCACCCAATTTCTTTTATTAAAAAACCCGGTTACGGGCGTACATTACGATAATATTTTTATAATCGTCGATCGATTTACAAAATTCTCTTATTTTTTACCTTACAAAAAAAATACGAACGCCAAAAAAATAACGTACATTTTTTTCAAAAGTATTGTCAATATATACGGATTTTCGTACGAAATTATCTTAAAAAAAAAAATTAACGTGTACTTTTAAATTCTAAGAAAACTTAAAAATATAAATCGGCCTAAATTATAAATTATTCAACGCGTTTCGACTTTAAACAAACGGATAAATAAAAGAATAAAATCAAATACTTAAAATATACCTATAATATTACGTTAATTACGAATAAAATAATTAGGTTAAAAAATTACTAATAACCTAAATAACCTATAATATCAGTTATTATAAAAGTATTAAAATAATCCCATTAATAATAAATTGTAGTTTTATCTTAAAAATTTACCAAAAAATATAAAAAAAGACTTACTTAATCCTCAAACCTTCCTTACTTTAAAACAATTAAAACAATTACACCAGAAAATAAAAACAAAATTCAAGTTCGTACGTAATTAAATGAAAAAATATTACAACCAGAAATAATTAAAAAGATTAACCTTTTCGGAAAAGAAAATAATTTACCTAACTACTAAAAACATCTAAACGAAACGCCTAAGTTAGAAACTCGACTTTAAATATATTAACCCATATAAAATTATTAAAAAAAATCTCAAAAAATAACTACTAATAAAATTACTACCTAAAATTAAACTCTATCTAATCTTTCACATATCCTGACTTAGATTAACAGCAGATATTATCAAAATACACACCAAACAAAATAACTTAAAAATAAATAAATATATAAAGTAAAAAAATTTCTAAACGCTTAACGTCTATTAAGGAATTTTTACTAGCGCCGTTAAAGCTACTAAAAATAAAATTCCAATTAAGGTTTTTAATAAACTAATCGGTATTTTCGATATTTAATTAATTTACCGAACTAACAAACGGCATTAACGCGGCCGTAAAAGCTTCCGCGTCAACCTATTCTCGTCGTTTTTATTTTTCCAATTCCTTCAACAAGTATAACTTACGTTATACCATCTTAATACTTTTCGAATAAAAAAACGCCTTTTATTTCTGAAAACGAATCAAACGCGCGATAACCTTATTTATTTCTCGTTAATAACGTTATTACAACTCCAAAAAACGCTTCTCCGCAAATATTTCCTCTCGCTTTAAACGTTGGTTTTCGACATAAATATTTTCTAATAAAAAAAATAACCCCGTTCCCGTCGTAAGAATAACCCCGTCTACTATACGCCTTATATTTTAATACGTTCTCTATCATTTCGCACTTTTAACCCTTAAAAAAGCATATAAAATACGTCATAATTTCGAAACTAAATTCGTTAAAAATGAAAAAAAGGTTCAGACGACAAATAGTTGAAAAAAAACCTAACGACAAATTTTAATAATACGATCCGATATGTTCAAAAAGAATACTTACTAAAAAAGAAAGGAAAAATCTTAAGGATAAAATTTACGGAAAAGGAAAATCGTATTATAATCTAATAAAAAGAAAACCCCGGAAACGGTCTAACTAAACTAAAATAAAACTTAAATAAATCGAATTACGTAATTAATATTTAACGCCGGTTAACTAAACATTACTAATATTGGTTAAACACGGCTAATTATTACTGAATAACAATTAATTAAGTAAAAATAAACTAGTAATGAAAAATTAAGATATATATATATTCGTTAAGTTCTATAAATAAATAACGACAACTTATAATATAACTTCGTTACCTAAAACATTTTTATCATTACGAAACGTAATTAAGTTATTGTTTAATTGCTTAAATTCTTATAATACTCTACCAATATAAACCTGTACGTTTAGGTTTAATAGTTAGTTAATTAGCTTAGCCGTTACAATTTCGGCGCGTTTACCTTTAAAACGGTATATTAAAGTAAATAATAATACTTTATAAATAAAACTAAGTTTTTTATAATTAAGTTTCCGGTTTTGCTTTTTAGCTTAAATAGCTAGGGTTATTTTTATTTTTTTATGAAACATTTTATGATGCTAATATTGAAAATAAACAATTAAAAATAAATAATTAAAATATGTTAAAAAGTATTACGCTTATATATATATTGCGCTTATATGTGTAATTCGTTATTTAATTTAACTTGTTAATTTATTAATAATAAGTTAGTAATATATTACGTAACCTAACCTACTTAGGCCTTTTAGCTCCCCGTTACGACCATTATAAGAGACCGCAGCGTGCTAGGTTATAATAAATACGGTTTCCTTTATATTATAACGGTAATAAGATATAAGAGAGTAATAGGTAATACCTTTTATAAAATAGTAGCACGTTAATAAAGCTCGAGATGAAGTTTTTTAACATTAATTTTTACGATTATTATAATATTAAACATATTTTACAAAAAATAAACTTTAAAAATTTAAAACACTTAAGTAAGTTAAAAAAGTTAAAACATGTTTAATTTAAAAAATAATTAAGTACTTTTTTTATATAATATTATAACGCGTTATCTTATATGTATTATTTAAGTATAATAGTTAATTGTTAAAATTGTAGTATTAATTAAAAACACTAATAAAACACATATAAAGTCAGGCATATTAGCTAGGAGCAGGAAGTAAGGAGGCGTAGGTGGGCCACGTACAGGCTACGAGGAAGCTGACAGCTGTCAAAGTATTCAGGAAAAATACAATATAGTCCTAATAGGATGGCTCTAGTGTTGCCCCAGGTGTTGCCGAAATCTTCGTATTTGGGGTGCCAAAATCCAAATACGGAAATCGGTTCTAAAGGAACCGGATTTTTGCCACAATAACCCTCGTCCACTCCGTTTGCAAGCTCACTACGTCAAAACGAGGGCATTCTAACCAAGTATACACTTGCTGCGCAGGGTGAACATATTCACATATCGAGTTGGCCTGCAATTTAGCACATTAATGGCAATACCGATATCAGATAGTCCATCACTAAAAGGATGGCTGAACATGGCCAGCTTGTATATCTGCTCCATTGACAAAAGTCATAAGAAAAGCTCCAAATACAAGTAGTCTATGTTTAACCAGATAGCCCCTGTATCAACCACTTCCACACGTCATAGCTCAGAAAAAAAAAAAAAAACAGTTAGCCGAATGTTAGCATGGAACTAAGCAGTCTAATACGGATCTTAGTAAGGTGACCTATACTTGTCAGGCCGATGCGGTGCCACTACAGAGAAGCTGCAGGGATGGAGACCATCCGAAGATCTGGTTTAGGCCTTCTCAGTGGAGAATCCTTCAACGGGTTCCACTTCTGGACCAGACTTGGACGCTTCGCGGTTGATGGTGTCCTTGCCATTATCCCCAGATTTGGGCTTCCACTCCTTGGACTTCCGTGCAACGCTCACCTCTTCGTATAGCTGGTCAACTTGCTCAAGACTGAGGCCCTTTGTTTCATAGATAAAGAACCAGACAAAGGCAATGCAGATAAAGCAAGCGGCGAACCACACAAAGAATATCTTGGACTGCAAGTTGGCATACCCATCCCCGTAGTTAACAAGGTAAGGAGTTGCGTACGCAATGGCCCAGTTAAGTAGCCAGTTGGTCGCGGTGGTGATACTCAGAGACTTCGCACGGGTCTTGAGCGGGAAAATCTCACCAGTAACGACCCACGCCAAGGGACCCCAGGTAGAGGCGAAGAAGAAGATGTAGATGCAGACGAACGATACTGCTGCTTGCTGTCCAGCAAGACTCTTCACAAAGATCTCGCCGTTTTCGTGCTGGCCAGTGGACACCGTGCCGCAAACAGCGACGATAAGCTGGGAGACACACATGCCGACTGCGCCCCAGAGCAAGAGTGGTCGTCGCCCCCATTTATCGATGGCATACATGCCGGGCACGGTTGATGTGACATTGATAGCAGACGTAATCATCGAGATGACGAAGCCGCTTGAGACTCCGGAGTTTTGGAAGTACTTAGTCCCATAGTAAAATATAAAATTAATCCCTACCAAAGTTAATCTTAAGCACACAAGATACACCAAGTACCAAAGCTGGAGCTCCGGGGGGGCTTACATACCTGTAAGCTGCTGAAGCGCCTGCAAAGCTATGCCGGTGAGCTGCCTCTTGAGCATGGGAGGTCGGAAGCAATCGAGGTAGGTGCCCTTCCCCAAGGTAACCTCAAACTCGTGGTTCGCCTTGACTTCTGCCAACTCTGCTTTGATGGCTTCATGCTCTGCTGGTAGACGCCGAAGAACGCTGAGCGATTGGGCAGCCTTTTCGATGTTGTCCTTCTTGATCAAATATCGAGGAGTTTCTGGGAGGACAATCATGCCGATGAAAAGTATAAGGGACCATGCTAGCTGCACGGCAATTGGTATGCGGTATGAGCCGGTATCGTTTCGATTAGAAGTTGCGTTGTTTACGACGGCTGCGAGAAGTAATCCGATGGTTATGGCCCACTGGTAAGCTGCAACGATAAAGCCGCGAATCCATTTCGGGGCCGTCTCGGACTGATAGAGGGGAACTGTGCATAAACTTAATGCCTCATCCGATGGGGCGCGTTACAGGTATACCCAATCCATGTACTTACCTATCGCGGAGATCAGGCCAACACCAAAGCCCGCAAAAAAGCGTCCGGCGAGAAACAACGGGATGGCTGTAGCTACAGTATGAAGTACGACACCGAGATTGAAAACCCAAGTTGAAATCATCAGTCCCATTCGACGGCCAAGGTAGTCAGACAGGAAGGGCGAGCTCAGGGCGCCAAAGAAAGTGCCAGCCGAGAGAATCGACACGATCGCGGACTCCTGGGAAGCAGTGACACTGAGATTGCCTTCAGGATCGACGTAGCCTGTGCTGAAAAGCTGTTGCCAGTAGGGCATGGCTAAAATTCCGCTGATAGTTCCGGTATCATAGCTTTAAGGAATTATTCTATCAGCGTACTCGTTTTCACGCACGGGCGGATAGGAAGGCTCACCCGAAAAGAACACCGCCAAAGGCAACGAACATGCCAACCGTGATTGCAGGCCACACCTTTCCCTCTTCGGTGCCTGGCCTGGCCAAGGAGAAGCGACTACGGGCGCCCATAGTAACAGTGTTTGGGGTGCGAGTCGAAAGAATGGGCGCTACTGAGAGTCTCAGAACGATAGCGATGAGCTGGATCGGAGCGTCTGATTTTTAATTTCAATTAAGAGTGATTCCAGAAGAGGTGATATGCTCTCCCATTTTATATAGAGCATGTGGTGGTCTTGGTATTCATAAGCGGGAGAGGCCTTGGGTGAACTCCCTCGGGATCGCTGACATAATCGTACTGTTACAAATCGACCTCGATGGCATTGATCTCTTCAAAATAGGACGTTAGGATAGGATAACTCCCCATCCTGACGAGAAAATTCCCCACCCCAGACCCCACGCAATCCACTTCTTCGCAAACGTTTCTATGATATTGTGGCCCATGGATTGCCACTCCTACTTCACGGGGCTTGAACCGCTGTTTGACCTCCATGGATAGCTGCGGAGCGGAGACGTTGGACACTCATCCACTGGCCAACTAGGATCCAACTGTTTCCGTGCTACAGGTACGTAACGCAGCTAGCTTGTCCAGAAATGAAAGGTTGTGTATTGTCCCTGGTTACGATTATACATTTCCTTGGCATTGCATAGGTAGCAGACCCGTAAAGAGGGTGCACGCATACCACACGGGGATGCCGAGACCAAAACATGGTAACACCGAGGATAAACAGTCGCCCTTGCTGACTCGGCAGTTAATGGATCGGCGCAGGCACGAACCCTCATCTCTGGAAGTTGCCCAACTACATCTCCAACCCATCCGTCATTTTGGCACGTACTCAGCCAATCGCAGCGCGGCAAGACAACGCTATAGCCCTAGGCTTGCCAACTACCAGCCGCGAAATCGGCCTACACTTATTTTAGCGCGAAATGGCGACACTGCGAAGCTTTGGAGGCGGTTGGGGGTTGGAGATTTTCGTCCGTAACAAGCAGAAACCTCAGGCACCTTAAAAATGTACTTTTGAAGTTACATAGCGTATCATAATGGCGGACGAAGGTCGAGAACCGATGTCTAGTAGCATACCGAGTCGGGCCGATAGTACGCCATAAAACAGTAGCGTATAGCAAAATTGGGGTAATAGCTGTGGTTCCTAGAAGAAAATTTCTTACAAGATACCCTTAGCGGTCCTAATAGCGTCCCTCCAACTAAAGTCCCTTCTGCTATAATGTGCCTGAACGGAAAATAACGTTTACAAGCCACTGATGAGACTGTGGCCACGACAAGGTAGGCTTGCACACTTTTGCGCTCGACCTTCGTACAGAGTGTCCCGTCCATACCCAGTAACAAGACCCCTCAGGTGGCAGTGGGGAAGGAGAGTGCCAGGATTGTGCATCGTAATAAAGCTCTGGCGAGAACCTGGAGTTGGTTTTAATCAAGTTAACACCGGCCATACTGATGGCAAGTAACGACCGGCAGTAAATGGCTCAATTGCGGCCCTTTTCTGATCCCTGTTCGTTCTTAACGACCGGCCCAGGATGTTATCGCAGATGGAGATTGGTGCCCGCTGATGTGATGTGTGTTAATTGGAGATGGTGGAGGAGACATTCCGAGATCTGGTGCGGGGAAACAAAATGCTGCGGGGCTGGGGTAAGGTGCCGGAGATTTCGGGGACAGGGCTGCTCTGCTCGAGTGGGTTCTATGAGCCTTCTAACCTCCGACCCCACCTAACTGCAGGTCGTAGGGGTATATTTAGTTAGATACCTCTACCGGCCACTATTTACGGAATGCGGAGAGGATATAGCTCCCGTATAATTGTATAGAAAATAACATTAGAGCAACTTTAGTAATAATAGCAATTTTTATAAACGTTTTTAAGATTAAGATTAATTAACTTAAATGTCTATTTGCTCGTTTACTAAATTTAATATATTATTATATATTATATTATATTTTGAAAACAAATTAATTTAATCGAATATATTTATTACAACTAACGTCTTACATAAGTTCGTCGCGTATATAAGTTCATTATATGTCTTTTTAGCATTCCGCGGTAATAAATTAAAATAAATTAATTGGATTTTTCGTCGTTAGACAGTTTTATATCCTTTTTATAAATACGCGCATTATATTCGGGCTCGTCGTAAATGCCATATTTCCGTTTTTTCGCTTAAATCCTTTTGCGACGATTTTTTTTGGCCGCTACCAACTGCGATTATTTATTATTACATTTTTTTTATAATTATAAAAAGTTATAATCAATTTCTTTTTGGTTAATGTTAATTTTCGCAAATTAAGAATAATATCGGGCTTTTAAAGTTATTTTAGTAATAATATATATCGAACTAAACTTTTTATAATTAAGTTTTGGGTTATTTTTTCGTCTAAATAATTTAATTTACTTTCGATTATTTAGTAAAACGTTCTATACTATAGGTATTAAATAATACATGATTAAAGTTAGCTAATTAAAATATGGACAAAAACGAATCGCGAGCTTATATAAGTCGCGAGCTTATGTAGTACGTTATATTATTAATATTATTAGAAAAGATATCTTCGCTAGTTTTTATTCCGCGTTTCAAGTTTTTATAACCACCGAAAATATTAAATCCGGCTGCGAATAAAACGCTTTTATTCTATTCGACTTTTATTATATTTTTATCAACCGTTTCGCGGTTATCTTTATTACTCCCTTTATGACTTTATTTACAATAACCTTTAAACATGTTATTAAAGCGGTTTAAAGGTAACTTTATATGTATAAAACAATTAAAAACTATTAATATAACTTGTATTATTAAAAATTATTAAATTGTTAAATTTGTTAATAAAAAGTAACTTAATACCTTTCTATGAAAACGGTATTTTTTGGGGAGAAATGCGGCTTATTACTCGAAACGAATTATATCTTTAATAAACGCCGGAGGATTAAAGATAAGCGGGTTGAGAAAATAAAGGATACTGCTTTTAAAGAAAAGATAAGTTTTTAAAATTACGAAAAAAGATAACAGTAAAGAATCGCGGTTAGTACTAGCTAAAAGTAATCGTTATAAAAGAATGAAAGCGAAGAAATAGAAATATAGCGTTTACGGTAAGCCCGAATATAAAGCGCGTATTTGTAAAAATGATATAAAAGCGTTTAACGATAAAAAATTCAATTAATTTGAATAAATTTGTGTATGCTATAGATGTTTAATTCGAATTTGTTATCGCGACATACCAAAAACGAAGCCGCGACTTTATAGGAGCCGCGAGCTTGTATAATACGTTAAGCGATATAATAATTATAATAATTTTATTAATAAATTAGCTTAAGATTTTCCATTTTCAGTTATATAAATAACGTTTTTAGTCTTTTTTTTATTACTATTTTGAAGTGTTTTTGAAAGTAGGAAATTAATGAAACCGGCGGAGTTTCACAGGGAGACGGTCAGCGTAAATATAATGAGAGATACTTCGAGCTTAAAAACGACTATATCAAAAATAAACAAAACAAAATCAACTTTTATAAATCCAGGTTTACTATTAATAGACCTTATAATAACTCTAAAGATAGGTTAAAAACTGTTAAGGATATTCTTATACGAATATTGAAATAATTATAGCGTATAAAATTTAATTATTTAATAAATAAACGCGTTTTAAATAGGAAGATTATAATACATTAAGTGGTTAATGTTTATACGGAAAATACGCGGTACTATAAAATATAATATTATCGTAATTAGCAAAATACTTTTCAAATTTTATTCAATAATAAGTTTCGTTACTATAGAAAACGAAAAAGATTTTTTTATTCTCCGTCTTTATTAGAAGAAGATAATCTAAATATTCAAGTTACATTAAACTTAATTCGTTTAGTATATAATTAATGTTACTAAATAAAACTTTTTAATAAATTAATAATAAAAGGTTATTACGACAGTAAAACATAAACGATTTACGGCGCCTATAATAGTAAATAAAGAGATAATGTTATTTTAAAAATTAATATTTAAAGTTCTTAGAAGTTATTCTTTTTTTAATTAATTTTATAGGTTTTAATTATTAATACAAATACTATATTTAAAGTCTATTTTAATTCAAATTATAAATTTTCTTTTTCATAATATCGAATTTTACGATAATATTTTCAATAAGCCTGAATTATTTGCGAAATATATTTAAATTTACGTATACTATTTTAAAATAGTCGCTTTATTAAGATTAAACACTTAATTTATTCGCCGCGTTCTATATTACGTTATAAACATAATAAACTAACTATTTATTTATTATAGTATTATTAAATCGTAAGAGTTTTATATATTTGGGTTAAAGCTTTAGTTAATAATCGCTTTTCTCTTATTAGCGTTAATTTTCGCGTTTTAGGGATATAGTTTCTTTCACAGAATGTACCTCTATATCTTATTTATAAAGTAAAACAGGTAGCTTTATATATAAATCTCAAGATCGTATAATTAAGTTTCGACGTTCATTTTCTTTAAAACGGTTAAATTCCTTTTCACTATTTTATAAAACGATATATATTTATATAATTAAAATATAAATAACGTATAACAATAGTAAACTGCGCCTATAAGCAAGCGGCGCACTTTTTAGCATTCTTTAATAATAAATTCAATGCAACTATTTATAACATAATAAAATAATTTAAATTAATCGTCTTTTTATTACTAAATATTCTTAATTTCTTTTACGAATGCGCGCATTATATCCCGGCTTGCCGTAAATAGTATATTTTTTTTTCTTAGCTTAAATCATTTTACAGCGATTACTTTTAGCCTTTTTTAATTTATATTATTTATTACTACCACTTTTCATTAATAACAAGAGCTTTTACTTTTATTATAATAAATCTTTTATTAAAGTCGCTTATTTTTAGTTTTTCGCTACATATTAAAAATATAGTTCCTTTCCTATAATAAGTTATATTCCTTCCGAGGAAAAGTTTTTTCGTATAACAGTATTAGGTTTTTTTAATAAGAGATTAACTAACTTAAGTCTTTTTATTTATAAGTTACTTTAGTAACTTTTTAATAATTATATAAATATAGTTTTTATTAAGTTATTCCGTAATATTTATAAAAGTTTTTGCCGGTAGGGGAATAGTAAAGTTGTTAAAGCTAAATAAAGGAACAGTTAATATATGTATAATTAAAACTTTTCGTACTAAAGAAACGCGAATTAATGCGAATAAAAGAAATTTCGCTATTGCGAATTCGAAATAAATATCATTAATCGTTATAACGTACTATACAAGCTCGTCCCGCGTTGTTTAGCATCTCGTAATAAACTCGAATTAAACAACCATAACATATTAAATTAATTTAAATTAATCACATTTTTCGTCGCTAAACGCTTTTATATCCTCTTTATAAAACGCGTATTATATCCGGGTTTACTATAAACGCCATATTTTCGTTTTTTCGCTTAAACCTTTTTATAACTATTATTGTTAGCCGTTATTAGCTTCTATTATTTACTACCATTTTCCTTCATAATTATAAAAATATATGCATTTTTATAGTAAATATCTTTCTTTCTTAAAAACGTTTATTTTTAGCTTTCCGGCGTTTATCAAAAACATACTTCGTTTCGAGCAGTAAGCCGTATTTCTCCCCGCCAAAAAAACATTTTTATATAATAATATTAAGTTATTATTTATCAAATAATTAACTGATTTAATTATCTTTATCAGCAAGTTATCCTAATAATTTCTACTCTTCTTTTGCAAACAACTTTTTAATTAAATTATTTCAGCAGGATATTTAAAAGTCTTCGTAAATAGGAAAATAACAGAAGTAGCAAAAGTAAATAAAAGAATAATCGATATAAATATAATTAAAACTTATAATTCCGAAAAGACGTGATTAAAATCGAATAAATTAACTTTCGTTTTTATGAATCCTATTTAATATTTTCGGTTATTATAGTACCTTTAAATGTATCGTAAAAACCGGCGATAAAATCTTTCTTATTAATATAAGTAACGTAACGTCGTATAAAACCTTTAATATATAACAAATAAACGCGTTTTAACAGGGAAAGATAAAATGCGTTAAAAGTTTAAAAAAAAGATTAAAAAAATAACAGATATATAAAATATAATAATATCGTAATTAATGTAAAGTTTTTCGGACTTTATTTAATAATAATTTTCGTAACCGTTAAAAATAAAAAAATGTTTTAATTTTTTCGCACGCGTTCGAATATATTAATGAAAATATTAAACTTGTTTTAAACCTAAGTTATTTATTCTTTAACCATTTTCGTTTATAATAATTATTTAATTAAATAAAAGTAAGTTATAAACAAATTAAGGAAAAGAATAATTTGTCCTCGTACGGATAAGAAATAAAAGTAAAGGCCTAATTTTAAAAATTAACAATTATATTATTATAAACTTTTCTTCTTTTTCTCACCTAGTTTATTGAAATTTTCTACCTTTTTTAACATTAATAATAACTATACAGGTTATTATAAAAAACCTTATTAAAAACTTTGTCTCGTCGAACTTATATATTTTTTTTTCCATATTGCCCTATTTTGCGATTATAATTCCAATAAACTTAAACTATTTTCGAAATAGTTTTAAATTTTCGTCTAAAATCTTTTAATAATTTATCCTTCGATTTAAACGCATTTCAAAATTGTATTAATATTTAATAAAATTAAATACTAAATTAAGCCAACATATTCTGTAACGCGTTATGCAAATAATAAATTCGCTATATTTTTAACATATTATCGCTCTATATAAAACGTTTTTGTATTTAAACTAAAAATTCGTTCCACAATCGACTTTGTTTCGGTAGGCGTTAATTTTCGTAAATAAAAAATAATATCGGTAGGGAAAAGTTTATTACAAATTAAATCTTTGAAGGTAACTTCGAAAACATTATATATCGAATAAAAAACTTTTATAATTAAGTTTTGGATCTCGTTTTTTAACCTAAAAACCTAAGTTCATTCTAACATCTTTTATAAGCCGTTGCATATTATTAACGTTAAAAAATAAACGATTAAAGTTAAATAGTAAATATGGTAAATAAAATACGCACCGAACTTATATACGCGACGAGCTTATATAATACGTTAATAATTTTAAAAACATTATATACATTAATAATAAGACTTTTTAATAATAAAAGTAATATAACACTATATAAAATTTTCGATATATAACGACTAAATACGGTTTAATATTTAAAAATAAAATACGTTAAAACGTTATAACTTATACTAAAAGTATTTTATTATATAAATTGCATAATGTCGTAATTAAGGTAAGGTTTTTCAAGGCTTATATAATAAGAATTTTCAAACCTTTTAAAAATTAAAAACCATTACGATTTTCTCGTATACCTTTATCAATGTTACTTATAGTATTAACTTTATATTAAATTTAATTATTTATCCTTTAGCCGGTTTTGTTTAAAGTAATTATTTATTTAAAAAAGTATGAGTTATTAACAAATAGCTGAAAAAATATTTTTTCTTCAATGAAAGAAATAAATAGCAATTAACCATGATTTTAAAAATTAGACCGTTATAATATTAAAAGTTTTTCTTAGTTATTTTTAAATGTATATAACCGTTTTATTTTTTTTATTAATAATAACCATACCGGGCGTTATAGGCAATATTATTAAAAATTTAGTATCCTTGAAAGTATACAGAATTTCGTTTTTACCCTACCGTATTCAGCGATTATAGCGTAAACTAGTTTAAATTATATATGAAATAATTTTATATTTTAATATTATAGTCTTTCATAATTGATTATCGATTTAGACGTATTTTAAAATGTTCATGCCGTTTAATAAAGTTAAACGCTTAATTAGTTTCGATGTATTATACGATGTATTAAGTAAATAATAAATTCGTTATATTTTTACTATATTAAACCAGGATAAGGAACGTTTACGTATTTAAGTTAGGATGCGGTCGACAATCGATTTTTATCTTCTGTTAGGTTAAATTTCGCGAAAAAGGGATAATGTCGGTTCAAGCGCGTTTATGGTAATGTCGAGCACTAAGAGTAATATCGGTAACGTTATATATAGAATTAAACTGTTTATAAAGATGTTCTAGGTTTATTTTATTAATTTAAATAATTTAAATCTTTTTAAATCCTTTCATAAAACGTTGAACTGTAGTAATAATAGATAATGAACTAATAAAGCTCGGTAATATAAATATTAATAAAGGTGCGCCGCGGGCTTATATACGCCGTTCGTTTATATAGTATTTTACTTAACTTTCCGTAATTCTAACTTATTAAAGATTATAAATTACTTATATATTCAAATTAGGTATATAGTACGATAACTAAAGTGTACATTATAATAATATAATATATTTATTATTACTTTCTTTAATTACTAATGTCTTTAAGATTTTAGATCTCTTCTTTATTATACTATCTATTCTCTTTATTTTACCTTTTAATAGTTAAAAATATTACGAAATAAATATTATAAACATTAAATTATACACTTCAAATCGTTTATAAAGTGTGTATGAAGTTACAAATTCCTTTCGAAAAAATAGTTCGATATGTATAACGTAAAACAATTCAATATAACTTAAGAAGGTTAACTACGGAGTACTTAGAAAACGAAAATACATTTTAATCCATATCATAATATATATTATTATATAATCGAAAAAACAATTAACCGTATTTTTAAAAATTATATATCTATGCGTATTTAATTTTACAAGGTGTAAAAGAGTAATAATCTTAGTTTATTTTAAAACAGCAATCGTAAAAAGATTATCTAAACTTTATTATAATAAAATTTCAGCGAATTATATTTAATAATATTTTTTATAATAATTTCGTAATATAATCTTAAAGGAATATAGTAATACTAACGTATCACATAAGCTTATAGGATATATAAACTTACGGGATAGTTTTTAACATATTTTAATTACCCAACTTTAATTAATCATTTCTTAATACTAATAACATGGAACCGCTTATAAAAAAAGCAAATATAAACTTAACCGTTTAGGTTAAAAAACGAAACCCGAAATTCCATTATACGACACTTAATTCTATTTATAAAATCGCCCATTTTTCCTTATATACCCGATATATTAGTAAATCTTCTAAAACCGATATTATTCTTAATTTGCGAAAGTTAACGTTAACCGAAACATAATCGATTATTAATCAAATTTTTAACCTAAATATATAAACGTTTTCTATTCGGCGTTAATACGTTAAAAATATGGCGAATTTATTACTTATGTAACGTATTACGGGGCGTACCGGGATTAATTAAGTGTTTAATTTTGTTAAACGGTAATAAAAAGTCGAAACGCGTTCAAATAGAAAAATAAAATATTAAAAGGTTTTATGCGAAAAGTTAAAGGTATTTTGTAAATAGTTTAAGTTTATGCGGATTATAATCATAAAATACGGTGTCGTAAAAAAATATTTATAGTTTTAACGAAATTAACTTTTAATACAGCTTTTTATAACAGTTAGCATAATTGTTATTAATAAAAACAACGTAAAGAATTTAATTAAACCAAAGAAAAAAACTAGAAATAATTTATAATAATATAAGTTATTCATTTTCAAAATTAGGCCTTATCTTTATTTATTATTTTTACTAGGAAAAGTTACCTTTTCCATTAATTCGTTAATAACTTATTTTTACCTAATTGAAAAGTTATTATAAATACTAATAATTAGATAATAAATAAATTAAGTTTAAAATAGGTTTAACATTTCGATTAATATATTCGAATACGTACGAAAAAATCGAAATAATTTTTCATTTTTAACGGTTACAAAAATTAGTATTTGATAAAATTTGAAAAATATTACGTTACTTATGATATTATTACATTTTGCATACCCGTATATTTTATTTTTCCTCGTTAAAATATACTTATTCGTTATATATCGAAAGTTTTATAACACGTTACGTTACTTATATTACGAAGGAAAATTTTATCGCCGGTTGTTAAAACGCATTTAAAATTACCATAAGATCCGATAATATCAAATTCAGATTCGCCGTAATTAATTTCGTTTTATTTGATTTTAATTACGTCCTTTTCGAATTAAAAGTTTTAATTATATTTGTACTAATTATTTTTTGATTTATCTTTATTAATTTCGTTATTTTCTTACTTACAAAAATTTTTAAAAATGTTACCAAAACGATTTAAAGAAAATGTTATTTATAAAAAAAAAATTCAAAGATTACTAAAATAACTTACCAGCGAAAAAAATCAAAGCGGTTAATTTTTAACAAAAATTAATTTAATATTATTATACGAAAACGCTTTTCTTTGGAAAGAATACGGTTTACTGGGCGAAACGAATTATATTTTTAATAAACCCCGAAAAGTTAAAAATAAACATTTTTAAGTAAGAAAAATATTTATTATATAAAAGTTTCGAACTTTTATAATTACGAAAGAAAATTATAATAAATAATTATCGCTGGAAACGGCCGAAAATAATCGTCGTAAAAAGGTTTAAACAAAAAACGAAAATGTAACGTTTACGGTAAACCCGGATATAATGCGCGTATTAATAAAAATGATATAACAGCGTTTAGCGACGAAAGAGCTGATTAATTTAAATTAATTTAATATGTTATAATTAATTATATTAAATTTGTTATAATAAAATGCCAAAAACTATTTTGTAAGCTTGTATATCTCGTAGGTTTGAAAAGGACGCTAGTAATATAGTAATTACTATAATATTCTTCGAATTTTATTATATAATTATTATTACAATTATTGAAAATAAAAAGGATTTTACAATTCTTTCGTATACGTTTAAATATATTAACGTATTACATAAGTTTGTAATGTTTATAAATTCGCGGCGCTTATTTTAACAGGTCGCGGTACCTAAATTCGAAATGAATAGTTTTAACAAATTAAATTACCTTAAATCTAGCGCATTTTCTATTGTTAAACGTTTTTGTATTTTTTATAAATACGCGTAATATATGTAAATTTAACGTAAATATTACATTATTCGTTTTTTATTTAAATCGTTTTACGATAACTTTTTAAACCGTTATTAACCGTAATTATTTCTTTTAATATTTTTTTATAATTATAAAAGCTTATACTTTTTTTAAAATATTTTTTTAAAGCAACGTTTATTTCAGATATTTAATATTTATTAATAATAAAATTAATTTAGCGTAATAAATCGTATTTCTTTAATAAAAGACCAATTTTATAAAACACTAATAAATTACGAAGTTAATAAACTATTAACAATTTTAAAAATTATAATTTACTATTTAATATAAGAAACCTTCAATTTTTGTTACTTAATAATATTTATGTCGAATTATTGCGATAATATTTAAAAAAATGTTTGTAAAGAAGACCAAACCGAAATTAATAAATATTATTAAAATATGGTCAAACTTAAATAGAGGTAATCTTTTTAAAAAAACGCGATTTAAATTAAATACAATTAATCCTGTTTTTAAAAATCCCCATTTAATATTAATATTTATTATAACGAATTTAAACGTACTAAAAAAACTAATAATAAAGCTTTTCTTAGTAATATAAAGAATCTAATATTAAATAAAACTTTTAAAAAATAACGCATAAACGTATTTTAGAGCAGAAAAATAAAGAAACTTAAAAAATTAAATTAATTAAAAATTATTAACGTATCACACATATAAGCTAGACATATAATTAAGCAGGACACTTTTTAGCACTCCACAATAACAAATAGCAATAAAAAAAATAACTTAATAATAACATATCGCATTAATTTAAAATAATCGATTCTTTATTGTTAAATATTTTTACAACTTCTTCACAAATGCGCGCATTATATCCGGGCTTGCCGCAAACGCTATATTTCTGTTCCTTTGTTTTAACTTTCTTACGACGATTACTTTTAACCGTTATTAACTGCATTTTTCCACCACCCCTTTCTTTTTCAGCTAGAAGAGCTTATCTTTCTTATATAATAAGTATTTTTTTTTCTTAATAACGTTTGTTTTTAAATTTTCGATATTTGCTTAAAATAAAGTTAGTTTCGCGTAATTAAACGGTTTTTTAATCTAAAAAAATAACTTTATGCCAAAATGCTAATTAATTTTTAAATACGAAATTAATCAATTCAATAACTTTTCTCGGCGAGCTACTCTGGTAACTTTTAAATTTCTTTTGTAAGTAATATCCTTATTTTTTTACCTTTTGAATATTTTTAAAAACTTTTGCAAGCGGGGAAATAAAACCAACAAAGGTTAATACAAAGACGGTCCGCGTAAGCATAATTAAAGGAATTTTAAGAGTGGAAAAAAGGATATTAAAATCGAATAAAACGAAACCAATTACGATAAAGCCGGATTTAATATTATCAGACGTTATAATAATTTTAAACGCGTCGTAAAAACCGTTAAGAAAAATTTCTTTAAGGATGTAGGTATAATAACGTCGTATTAAACTCTCGATATATAACGAATAAACGCGTTTAAAATAAATAAGATGCGTTAAAAAATTAAAACTTATATAAAAAATGCGCGAGCATATAAAATATATTAATATCATAATTAGCGCAATACTTTTCGAATTTTATTAAATAATAACTTTCGTAACCGTTAAAAATAACAAAACGGTTTAATTTTTCGTCCGTATTCGAATATATTAATCGTAATATTAAACTTATTATACATTTAATTCGTTAATTATTTAATTATTATTATTTATTACAATTTTTTAATTAATTATTAATAATAAAATAATACGAAATTAAAACTTAAAATACTTTTTCCTCGTTATAATAATTAATAACGGCATTACTTAATTTTAAACATTAATAACTTAAATAATTATAACTTATTTATTATTCCCTTATTAAATTTATTTAAGGTTTTTACGTTTTTCGACATTAATAATTACTATATTATGACGGCTAAGCTAATTAACTAATTATTAAACCTAAGTTAACGGGTTTATATTGGCATAGTACTATAAGAAACTGAGTAATAAAATAACGGATAACTTAGTTACGTTTCGTAATAGCAAGGGTATTTTGGGTAATGAAGTTATATTGTAAGTTGCTATTATTTAGTTATGGGATGGGACGTATATTTATATACATATACATATTAAGAAGGATTGCAATAAATATCGTAATTTAGGGAAATCTATTAAAGGGATTACGATGGATATCGCAATTTAAAACAATCCATTAAGGGGATTGCGATAGATATCGTAACCCAGGGAAATTTATTAAGGGAATTACGATAGATATCGTAATTTAGGGAAATTTTTTATTACGTGCTTTAACTTATTTAGGCCCTGTTTCGGTTCCTTTACCAAAAGACCGTTTCCGAAATCCGTTTGTATTATGTTATAATACGATTTCTTTTTTTAAAATTTTCGCCCCGAAGATTTTTTTCGTAAGTATAGGTTCGTTTTTACCATATCTGGTCGTGTAGCTAACCGTAAGCCTCGTTATCGTCCTAATTAAAAGGAGAGTATTATTTTTTTTTGTTAATTCGATTGTCAAATTTGGTTTTAACGTTATGCCGTATACCTTTTATTCCGAAAAAGGTTTTCAGTGTATTATGATTAAAGATTTTAAACGTTATAAGTAATATATTTGTTATTTATATCGTCGTTGTAATAAATTAGCGATCTTTTTTAATTTACTGGAGAATATTAACCGCGTTAATGATTGTTTTAACCGCGAGAGATAGCTTACGTAAGAGCGTTTTTTTAATTTCGCGAAGATATTACGAATAAAACGTCCGAGATTTCCGAATAAATTTTCCGCCTTTTTCGCATAGAAAAACAACAAGTGTTATTACGCGAGAAAGGTATGAAACTAATTCGTTAAGGGGTGGAAAGTTTGGACGAATTGATAGATCGGAAGAGAGTTAAGGAGTAAAGTTGTTTAGAACTGAAGTTTAAGGCTGTTATGTTTGTGGGCTTACTTGTTGATAATTATTTTGGTTATCCGTTTATTAATAGCTTGGATTGGGACGTTATTTTTGGTGTTTTTTCCGTTGATAGAAGTTTTTTAATAGTTGTTAGGTATGTATAAGATTGTTTACGGGTTCCTAAATGTTTTCGGATTCCGGATAGTTTTTTTATTTAATCAGATACTGGGTAAGTTTATTAGGTTTTCGTATGTTAAGGATTTTTTCTGCTTTATATATTATTCTTTTTTTTTTACTTTCGTATCGTTTTGTCGAGTGTGTATTTTAATAGTGTTTGTTGTTCATTTAAGTAGAGATACGTAAAAGATTTGATGGAGCTTGATTTTAGGTGGTAGATTTAATTGGTAGTTATTTTCCGAGATTCTTTTAGCGATTTTATATGATTTATTGTATTTAAAATCGAGTTTTTAATTTGGACGTGTTGTTTGGATATTTTTTGTGGTTAGATAGATTATTTCTTTTTTTAAGAAGGTTAATTTTTTTTAATCGTTTTTGGTTGTAATGTTTTTTTATTTGGTTATGTACGAACTTTAGTTTTGTTTTTATTTCCTGGTGTAGCCGTTTGAGATGTTTTGATATGAGAATCGTTTTGATATTAAGTGGTTTTTTTATGCTTTTTTGTAGATTTTTCGGGTAAATCCGAAATTGGCCATAGATAGGGTGGTTTTAATGCTCCCGTAGTAACTGGTATTGTAAGTTATTTGAATTATTAGTAGTTTTTCTACTTAGTTATTTTGTTTATAATTGATGTAGTATCGTAAATATATTTTAAGTATTTGGTTTTGTTATTTTGTTTATTTATTTATTTAAGGTTAGAATATATTAGATACTTTATAATTAAAACCGATTTGTGTTATTAAGTTTTGCAAGAATTTAAAGGTGAATATGGTTCCTTTATTCGAGATAATTTCGTGTTGTAATTTATATATGTTGAAGATATTTTTTAAAAAAAAATGTATACCATTTGTTTAGCGTTTATGTTTTCGTTATAAGGTAGAAAGTAGGAAAATTTAGTAAATCGATTAACGATTACGAAAATGCTATCGTAATGTAAGGTTGTAATTGGGTTTTCTGATAAAGGAAGTTTAGTAATGAAATTTATTGTAATAAAATCTTATGGTCGTTTTGCGATTGTTAACGGTTATAACTTTCTATATAGTTTATATCGTCGTGCTTTTGCTTTGTTGCAGATGTCGTATTATCGTATTATTTTTTGTACTGTTTTTTTATACCGGGGAAACGATAAAACCGTTGTAATTTCTTTAAGGTTTTGTTAATTCCTGAGTATTTATATAAGGCGTATTCGTATATTTCTCGCGTAAGGTGTTTTCGGTATTTTGCGAGTACTTGTGCAAATAGTAGGTCGTTGTTTTTTTGTATATGTTTATTAAATTCCCTTATTGCCTTCTATATTTTAGGTAATGTTATCGTAATCGTGGCGATTTGTTATGGTCGTAAATATCTTTTTGTAGTAATATTAAAAATTCCGTAATTAATTTTAATTATTTTTTCTTTAAGGTCTGGCTGTTTGTTAAATGTATCGGCCTTGCCATTTTCTAATTTTTTGCGATAGATGATGATAAAGTCGTATTCCGTTAGTTTTTTTACATAACGAAATTATCGCGTTGTAAATTTTTTGATTATGGTAAATCGGGTAAAATTTTTATAATTCGTATAAACATTAACTTAATATTAGTTATTTCGAAAGAAGTGTTTAAATTCGCGAAATGTTTTGATAATAACCAAAACTTTTTATCGGGAATAGCATATTATAGTTCGGGTTTTTGTAATTTGTAAAAAAAGAAACTAATAAGGTGTAATATATCTTAATTATCTCGTTATCCGATTATTACGCCTAAAGTATAATTTAACATCTCGGTTTTTAGCTTTATTAGGCGATTAGGATCGTATATAATTAGTACTAATTAATTTGTAATTGTTTCCTTAATTTGTTAGAAGGTTTTTTTTATTTTTAGCGTTTAATAGAACTTTTTTCCTTTGCGGATAAACTTATTTAAGGGTATTATTATTCGGCTAAAATTTCGAATAAACTTTCGATAGTAATTAGCAAATCCGAGGAAGGTTTGTATTTTTTTTACTATAATAGGCTACGTTTAATTTCGTACTGTAGCGATTTTCTTAGGGTCCATTTTGATATGTTCAGGAGTAATAATATGGCCTAGATATTTAACTTTCTGCGTGTGGAATTGATTTTTTTCTGCGTTAACTAGTAGGTTAGCATTTTGAAATAATTGTAATACCTTATAGATATATTCCTTGTATTATTTTTTAGTTTTTAAAAAATGAGAATATCGTTAAGATAGTATAGGATAAAATTATCGAAATATTTTTTAAAAACGTGGTTAATTATTCGCTAAAAGGTAATAAGTACGTTAATAAGTTTTATAAAAGTAACGAGGTACTTATAAAAGTTTTATTTAATCCGAAATTTTATTTTTTATTCGTAGCCTTTTTTAATTCGAAGCAAATTGTAACCGTTTTTAAGGTCGAAAGTAATGAATTATTAAGTTTTATGGAGGTAGTTCTTTATTTCGTTAATTAGGGGTAATAATATTCGATTTTTAATAGTAATATTATTAAATTATTAATAATCCATAATTAATTGTAATTTTCCGTTTTTTTAATACAAAAAATAAAGGATAATTAGTTAATAATTTAAATAATCGAATTTATCCTTTTTTAACTTAATTTTCCAGATCTTTTTTAAATATGTGGAATTTTATTTTATTAAAGTTATAAATAAGGTAGAATTTAATTAATATTCCTTTTTTTAGGACGATTTTATAATCCTATTCGTTACATTTTAGTAATTTTATTTTAAGTTTTTATCGGAAAAAACGTTCGTACTTATGATATTGTGGTAGTATATTAAATAGTTTTTTTAATTTTTCGGGTTATATTTTTAAATCGTTATTTAATTGTTATAGTTATGCTTTAATAATAATAATAATGCGTCGTATTCGTTGATAGTGCCGGTTTCTTTTTTATATTATATTCCTTTAGGTGGTAAAGTTTCTGTCGTATCTTTATATCGTTATTTGTCGTTATTTTCGATCGAATATTAAAACTTTTATTATTATTTTTATTTGTTACTGGATTATAAAACGAATTTTACCTAACTAATTATTTAGTTAATTAATGAGTTATGTTAGTATAATTATATTTTTCTTAGGATTATATCGCAATTCCGTAACAGTATTATATCGAAATTAATAATTATATTTTTTTTTAATGTAAAAATATTAAAGTACTTAATTTTGCGTATAATTTTTCCATTATCGTAAAAAAAAAATAGGCTTTCGGCGGTTTCCGTAATATAAGGATCTTTTTATATCTTTATAATAATTTAAGTTGGTCAATTACCTTAAATGTAATATAGTTACTTTTTAAGGTTCCGCTGTTTACCATAGCGATATACCAATATGTCCTAATTCGTATTTTTAAGGTAATGGGATTATCGTTATTCCTTATTATCGCTAAAGCCCTTTTTGAGAGTTCCTTTTTATGGGTCTCGTTTCCCCGCGGTTTTTTTATAAGGGGTTCGGTTTTTTTGGATATTATTCGATTTACCGTATTCCCTTTTAAAGGTTATTTATTTTATTTTGTAATTGTTTAATTATATATTATTATTATTAAATTTATACTTTCGATTAAGAAATACGCGGTTCGTATTTATTTATGTCGCGTTAAAGTTAAGTCATACGGTATTTTTATAATATAATTATTTCTTTTAATCGGAATATTTTTTTAATTTGTTGCCGTAATTTATTATTTTATTAAGTAAATTATTTTTTTATAACGTAAACGGCGTTTTAGGTAAAAGTATTTTTATTATTCCCCTAAAGCTTTTTTGTAAGTTAAGTAAGTTGTGCTAAAATTTCCTTTTTTTTCGGAGTTTATAATAACAGCCATTTTTAGGTAAAAATCGACAATTTGCTATCGGATAGCCGGATTAAATCCTTTTTAGGCTTTTTCAAATTTGGTACTATATGTACATTATTTATAATTGCAAAAAGGGTCTCTTTTTGGGTATTATTTTTCCAAGAGCCAGCTCCATAGGGCTGTTTTTCGGTCGATCTTTTTTTGCGGATAGATTATATAGAAATGTTGGCATTATTATTTATCTTACTTATTCTTTCTTATTTTTTTTAGAAATCGAATTTTTCCCTAATTATACGTATAATACGTTGCTTAATAAAACGTTTCTATTCCTTTTAGCTGGGTATTGCTGTCGTCGACAAAGAAAAGCGTATTTCCGTCCATACTAGTTTAGAATACCAGAGCAAACTTCCTTAATCTAGGTTCGGTATTTTTCTAACCATTTTTTTATTATTTATAATATCAGTCGCCGATTTTTTGTTATATTTTTGAGATTAGCTATATTAATGTTGCTTGTGGCATCTATTCCTGATATTGCCGAATTTTTACTTATGAAAGTTTTTTGGTTTTTTTTTATCCTTATCATATTTCCTTATTTGAAGGTTTTGGTAAATTCGCTCCATGTCGTATTATAACGAGGGTTTTTCCCGAATTGCTTAATAATTATCCTGTAGGTACTAAAATCCATAATTTGGCTTATCAAGATTTTTTAAGTGATTAATATTTAGGGGCTTTATGGCTTACCTTATTATAATTCTAATATTTAATTTATCGATGGTTCTGTAATTGGATAGCTTTAAGTTTTATAGGTTCTAGTTCCGTTCCGAACGAGGTGTTACCTTTCTTAAAAGTACTAATATTTGCCGAATATCGAGTTTTTTTATTATTGTCCCAAGTACCTGTTTTAGGGGTAACGCATCTTCGTCGTTTTTATTATCGTTTAAATTGTCGGTTATCGATTTTAATTATTTCTCCATTATATTTATTAAAAGTAAATATACGTTTTATTCGAATTATTTCGTCCTTAACGTTATTTTTAAGTCGTTTATAAAAAATGTTAATTAAGGCATTTTTTTTTATGTCCTTATGCAGTTTTAGCAATTATAATTTTAAATCTAATAGCATATTTAAAAACTGGTCTTTTTTGCTTAAAATTAAAAACCTTTTATATAAAAGACCTTTTTTTTTATTTAAGTTACCGAAATTAAAATGGAATTTATTTTCGAAGTTAATATATAAAAAAAACGATTTCGTTAATAAAACTTTCTCTATTATTTTGTGTATTTTCTAAATAATCTCGCGCGATAAGTTTAAACTAATCGGCTACGTTTCTTATAAGGTATACTCCTCCAGCAAAAATTACTTTAAGAATATTATTAAAATTTAGGAAACGTAAGTAAATACGTACTTAAATAAGAAATATTTAAAAATTTCCCTTACCATCGTAGGGCTTTAATTTCTTAAGTTTTATTCGAAAGATAAAAACTGGGGTTACTGAAATTATTTCGATTTGCTTATTAAATCGCTAATTCTCTTTTTTAAACTCCTTAATACAAACTTAAAATTGCTAAAAAGCGGATTCCAAGTTATTAATCGATATTTTAATAATATTAAATATTACTTAAAATCTAACGATATTATTAAACAAAAATTTACAACGTATAACGGTTAAGCTAATTAACTAATTATTAAACCTAAATTAACGGGTTTATATTAACAAAATACTATAAAAAACTAAGTAATAAAATAATGGATAACTTAATTATGTTTCGTAATACCAAAAGTATTTTGGGTAACGAAATTATATTACAAGCTACTACTATCTAACTATGAGATAGGACGTACATTTATATATATATATATATATATTAAAAGGGATTACGATAAATATCGCAATTTAAAAAAATCTATTAAGGGGATTACGATAAATATCGCAATTCAGGGAAATCCATTAAAGGAATTACGATGGATATCGTAATTTAGGGAAATCTATCAAGGGGATTACGATGGATATCACAATCCAGGGAAATCCTTTGTCACATGCTTTAACCCATTTGGGCCCTGTTTCGGTTCTTCTGCCAAGAGACCGTTTCCGAGGTCCGTCTGTGTTATGTCATAACATATATCCATTATTATAAAAAACTTTATTAAAAATCCAGTTTTGTCAAAATTATAAATATTTTTTTATAATACCGTATTTTACGATAATAACCCGAATAAATTCGAACTATTTATGAAATATCTTTAAATTTTCGTATAATACCTTTTATTAATTAATTTTACGATTTAAACGTATTTTAAATTTTTTTTACCGTTTAATAAAATTAATCATCCAGTTAACCCTAACGCGTTACGTAACGCGTTACGCGAGTAACAAATCCGCTATATTTTCAACATGTTAACGCCGGATAAAAAACGTTCGCGCATCTAGGTTAAGGATACGGTCGACGATCGATTTCTTTTCGGTCGGCGTCAATTCTTGTAAAAAAGGCATAATATCGGCTCGAACGCGTTTACCGTCACATCGCATTTATAAGGTAAAAAAAAGGACGTTATAAATAAAACCAATCTTTTTATAAGTAAATTTCGAGTTTCGTTTTTTAACCTAAACGGCTAGGTTCATTCTCGCTTTTTTTATAAGTCGTTCGATATTATAGTTGTCAAGAAATAAATAATTAAAGATGGGGAATTAAAATGGCTGAAAAATTTTCCAGCTTAGTTGTATGTCCAGCTTATATATATACTACGTTAAAGGTGTTAAATATTATAATAATATTAGGATTAATATAATATTTTTAAATTTTATGAAATAATAATTTTTACAATAATTAAAAATAAAAAATGTTTTAATTTGATGGTACGTATTTATATATATTATTTAAAATATTAAATTATCTAAAATTTAATGTAGTTTTCGCTATATTATTTGCTTTTACAATAAGTCTTTTATGTAAAGAATAATATATAAATATAAAATATATTTTTTAAAAGTACAACTTATCACTAATATATAGTATTTCTGATTATCGTAACATATTTATTTATATTTTTTATATTTTTTAATAATATTATTAATTATACCGGTTCCTTTAAAGAAATTATTAAAAGGTTTATTCAGTCGAAAATATAAACTCTTTTTCCCGTAATACCGGATTTAATATTTATATTACAAATAAAAATGAAGCAATGCCGAAACTATTTTAAATTCTTTTATATATTTTTCAAATAATATATTTTTTAATAAAATTCATTATTTAATTAAGCCTCGACGTATTTAATAATACGTTAAATAAGTAACATATTAGTTATATCTTTAACATATTAGTATTAATTAAAAAGATTTCGCGTATATAAATTAAAAAGTCGTTCGATATTTAATTTCTTTTTTCACCTGCGTTAATTTTTCCAAATTACAAATAATATCAAGTTGTTAAAATTAATCCGGCAATAATATTTATTCGTTTAATGTTTTTAAAATTAAATAGTAAATTACGCTTTTTCATTTAAACAGTTGAATTTAATGTTGCTTTCTTAATAAAAATTTCATGTTATTAATATTAAATAATATATAATTTAAATTAAATAATTAAAATATATAAAAAAAGTTTCCGAATTAATACAATACGTTTATCGTAATATTAAACTTAATATAAACTTAATCCTTTTCTTTATTAAGTAATATTCTCTAAATACGATTTTAATAATATATTTATAATATATTATTATGTAATTAAATGTTTAAATTATTTATAAAATATTATACTAAGTAATAAAAATAAAATTTAACTTTTAATAGTAACAATTTAAATATTTAAAATTTACTACTTATTTATTCATTATGTTTATATAAATGTTTCACAGTTATTAATATTAATAACTATTTTATATAAGATTATAATAAACTTTTTTAATAACTTAATTTAAAAAACGTTATAAATATCTCTTAATATAATAAAATATTAAATAAGCGAATAGAATAAATTCTAGCAAATTACGATAATTAATTTAACTAATTATTTAAACAATTATAAATTAATAAACATTTACCTTCTTTTTATAAACGGTTTATATACTTTAAGTACAAACTTAAATAGTATATTAAAAGTTATTCCCGACGTTATATTCTTATTTTTTCTTATTAACTTATAAGCAATTCATAAAATCTCAACGAGTTTAAATTAATATTATCTTTATTTTTTAAAAATTATAACAGCTTCATTAAATACTATTTCCACTTTCATTTTTAACTTTTATACGCGGACTTTTTTTTTCGGCTATATTACGTAAAAAATATTTATATAATACCTTATAAAATAATAAATCAAAATTCTAAAACGCAGTTATAAAGCTTAATATAATACGCGTCGGAAAGCATATCACGGTATTATAAGATTTATTGAAGCAAATATTCGGTTTTACTTATATAAAATTATTAACATAAAAGATCTTAATTATAAGAAATATTACTTTTATATAATTAATAGGCTTTTTTAACCTTTAAAAAACGTAATGATAAAAACGCGTAATTATTAACTAGTAATAATAATATAACATTAATTATAAACCTTAATATAATATAAATATTTATTTTAAAGTTATATATACTATTAATAATAGAAAATACAATTAATTTAAATTTATTTAATATACTATAATATAAATTGGTTGAAGTAATTAACGCGATATATTAAATCTTATTTACTTCGTTAATATGATACATTATTATATTTTTTACAATAACTTAAATAAACTCGAATTACTTCTCAAATATTTTTAAATTTTTTTATAATACCCCTTAATATTTAGCTTTTAATTTAAACACGTTTTAAGCCTTTTTTATCATTTAACAAAATTCGATTCCTAGTTCATTTTAACGCGTTACGTAACGTACTAGGTATGCACAATATTAACTATATTTTAAATAGGCTATAGATGATAAAAAACGCTCACGTATCTAAATTATGATTTTAGTTAATAATTTATTTTTATTTAATCGCTTTTAACTTTTACAAATTAGAAATACTATTGGTTTAAGCGCGTTCATTATTAAAAAGATATATTAAAGTAAAGACCGAACCTGTATAACAGAAATCAAGGCCTCGGTAATTAAGTCTCGGGTTTCTTTTTTTTATTTTAAGAGTTAAAATTCTTTTTACTTTTTGTAAAAGCACTTTATTATGTCGATATAAAGAAATAGTTAATTAAATGTCGGGAGGTAAAATTAGTTAAAAACGTTACTCTTACACGTGTGTAGCATTTATATGTATGGAATGTTATAGTAAAAACGTCGATAATATAATTGTTTATAAAGTACTCTATTAATATATAATGTAAGACACTAATAAGTTTAAGCTATATTCTCCAGGCTGAGCCAAATACACGAAAATCATTAAACGATGTAATCGTATAATAGATACTATACCTAGTATCTTGAAACACGATAACTACTTGATGGTTTTTACAATTTAAGCTATTATTATATAATACACTTAAAACTTAAATACGTTATACTAAATATTATAATCATTAAAAAAATGGACGTACGTATTTCTTTTCCGGAATTTTCAACGTATTATACGTATAAGTCTTACTTAAAATTAAGTTAAACATTTTTTAACATTTGGCTATAACAAGTTCTAATTATTTAATTATAATATATCAAGTTTATATATTTTAATCGCCTTTCTTTATGCTAAATATATTACTATTTCTATTGTAAGCACGTGTATTATATTAAAATTTATTTTAAATGGTATACTTCTATCTTTTAGTCATAACTCTCTTAAGACGACTAACTACCTTTAGCGGTTATTAATTGCATTTTTCTACTATATAAAATTTTCTCTGTTAAAAAAACTTATTCTTTATATATAATAAATATCCTTTTATGGTAAAAATTTAAAGTTGTAATTCTTTAACACTTGCTTAAGATATACTTAGTTCCGCGTAATTAGCTAACCTTTTTTCAATAATAAGCAATATCACATCAAAGTAATAAAATATTTTCTCTTACAAAATAACCGCTTTAATAAAGTTTTTATACAAGTTTTCTTCCAAATCTTTCTTTCTTTTTAAGTAACCTTCTTATTATATTATTTTATAGATACTTTAGAAGTTTTACCGGTGGGAAATTCATCCAGCGGAGGTTAACGGCGAGGCGGTTAAGATAACTATAATTGAAGGCATTGTAAAATTAAAAAGAACAGAGTTTAAATTAAATAAAATGAGGCGAGCTTTCATAAATCCGCATTTAATATTACTGGACGTTATAACACTTTTAAAAGTGTAATAAAAGCCGGTAAGGAAAATCTCTAACCGCGACATAGATATAATAACGTCGGATGAAAATTTGGAGATAAAATAAATAAGTACGTTAAAAGGCTAAAACTTATACGAAATAGAACCAGGTATATAAAATGTAATAATGTTATAATTAACGTAATAATTTCAACTTTTATGCAATGGTAGCCTTCGCAGCGGTCTAGAATAAGGAGACAACTTAATCTTTTTATACGCGTTCGAATATAATAATCGAAATATTTAACCTAGGATTTCTTTAACTTGTTCGTTATTTAGTTAATATTCTTTAATGTGACTTTTTTACCGGTTATTAATATTAAGCTATTATGTAACTAGACCTTATAATAATTTGTCACGTTATAAAAAATGTAACGATATAACTTAATTTAGGAAATGAATAATTGAAATAATTATAACTTATTTTTTATTTGCTTTATTAAGTTCATTTAAATTATTTACGTTTTTTAGCATTAGTAATAATAGTATTCGTTATCATACGAGATTTTATTAGAAATCTAGCTCGTTAAAGTTAGAGATATTTTAATTTATCATGCTATACTTCACGACGAGAACCCGAATAAATTCGAACTACTTGCGAAATATTTCTAACCTTTCATATAACACCTTTTAATAATCGATTTTCCGAAATTGATACGTTGTAAGATTTGTTTACAGTTTAATAAAGCTTAACGCCTAGTTAACCTCGACGCGATATAGGACGAGTAAAGCAAATAATAAATTAAATATATTCTAAATATATTAAAGCTTAATAAGAAACGTTCGCGGATCTAGATTAAGGACTGGGTTAATAATTACTGTCCTTTTTGTTAGTGTTAATTTTTATAAGAACACAAAATATCGGTTCGAGCGTGTTAATTAATATATCGTATTAAAAAAAATAAAGGATATTATAGAAAGAATTAAGCGTTGTAAATCAAACTTTCGAGCTGTAATTACTTAAACTTAATGACATAGTTTATTCTCTTTTCTTTATAAGCCGTTTTATAATATTTTAATAAAGAAAGTAATAATTAAAAGTAAGAAGTTAAAATAACTCGAAAAGTATTTAACTTAATTATAGGTCGAGCTTATATATATAGTCCGTTAATCGTATATCTATAAGTAAAGTTATTATATTTGTTTATAATAATAAAATTAACAAATAAATAAAGGCTTTATTATATTACGTAAGAATTCTTATATAGGTATTAGATAGCTTTATATATCTTAAAAAGTTTAAACAGGTAGAATCAACATGAATTATATTAAAAAATATGGGGTTCTTATAAACCATAATATATAATTATTAATAAAGGCGATATTCCTAATATGGTATAAAATTAGTGTTAAGTAAATTATCAAAGATGAAAAGAAACCTCTTAAATATTAAAACCGTTTAAAAAATTTAAATATTTTTTATAAGAGTTATAAACAATATTAAAATAAACTTAAGAACTTAAAAAAAGGTAAGATGTTAGTAAAAATAAAATATATATAAAAATCGCTGCCTTTAAATAGTTCTATATAAAGTAACACCTTATGTATTATGGTATATTAGTTATTATAAATACTAATAACCCCGCGATTCTTTCTCGAAATATTTAAAAGTATTAGTTTATTATTACAGCTACACTAGACCGCTACGCTAGTAGGGTAAAAAACTTATGAGATAATTACAGTTTTAAATAATTAGTCTTAGAGCTACAGATAAATATAAACTAAAGCTGTTACGTTAAATAAGGTCGGAATACTAATATACTAACTTTAAATATTTAATCTTTTATAAAACTAATTATAAATATAAATTAAATAGTAAAACTTAAATTATTAAAGACGAGCTTAACGATAACCCTATAATACTTAAATACGATATTAACCTTAGACTTTATATAATCTTTCTCGAATTTATTACAATAAAATTTTTATTGTATAACTTTTAATAAACAAGAAGTTATAAGATTTACGTTATTAATAATGCGACTATGAAAAATTAAACCGCTTTTTTAAATCTAAGACCTTTTTAAAAGTAATACATTATCATATTTATAAAGTTTTCGCTTATTAAGTATTTATCACCTTCGAAAGCTTTTATTAATAGTAAATTTTATAATTTATCATTAGTTAATCGAAAAGGTAAAATAAAGAAACTAATGCCGGAATATAATAATTTACGTAAAAAGCGGGCTTACTAGTTTAATACGTAACTGTCGGCTAGCAGGGGTGCGTTAGCACTTCATATACTTCAGAATCCCTCTAACCGGAACATATATGTTCCGGGACTAGATCACCTTAAAGTGCAGTGCGCGCTCTAGAGCAGCTGCAACTAGTCACTGAATATAACAACAACTGATGTTCCTTATATCTGACAGTAACAGTTATAATTTTAATGCTGTAACTACTAATCGATTTATACTTATTTATATAGCATTTCTTTCATTTTTTGATACTCGTTTTTATAACATTTACCCCCGTTTTAAATAAATTAAATTATAGTTTTTAATAAGTTTACTATATAAGAAAGGTAAAATGCGTATTACAATACAGGTTTCTTAGTATATACTTAATCTATTAGTTTATATATAACTCACAGTAACGCCTTTACGTTTTAACTTATACATCTTATATTTTCAATTAATTTTCTATTCACCTTTTAATAAAACTAACTATGTTTAAACATATTACGATACGACAAGTTAATAAAAATTTAATAACAGTTAAATACGTTAGGCAACTTTTTATAATTCAGTATTAAATAATTTAAAACCTTAATATATTACGAGATTATCGGGCGCGTTTAATGGTATTATAAATTGAAAATATTAATAAAAATAAAAATGTATTCTCTTTCGATAAGTAATATTTGTTATATAAAAAGTTCCGGTAACTTACCATATATATAAGCGCGATACATATATAAGTGCAACACTTTTTAAACACCTCGTAACATATAATCTAAAAATTTTAATAATAATGTATCGTATTACTTTAAATTCTTCGGATTTGTTTTCGCTCGACGTTTTTATAGCTTTTTTATAAGTATGCGCATTATATTCGAGCTTGTTATAATCGCTATCTTTCCATTGCTTTATTTTAATCCTTTTACAAGGATTACTTTTGACCGTTATTAGCTGTATTTTTTTATTACTATATTTTAGCTTACAAAAGTCGATCCTTTATATATAATATATGTCCTTTTTTTTAAAGACGTTTATTTTTAATTTTGCGCTATTAGGTAATTTTTTTTCAAAAAACAATAACTTCGCATAAAAAACAATAACTTCGCATAAAAATAATAAATTCTCTTTAAACAAAACTCACCTATTTATCGGTTTTTATCTCCGAGTTATATTAATAAGTTGTAATCTTTTTTATAAATAATATTATTTTTATTACTTTCCGTATATATTTCTAGGGGCTTTCGCGCATGGAAAATAAAACCGCCGCAGGTTAAAAAGGAGATAAGCGGTGTAGACATAATTAGAAAATCTTTCGAACCTAGAAAAAATGGTATTAAAATCAAATGAAACGAGATTAATTCCGGCGAATCCGGGTTTAATGTTATTAGACGTCATAATACCTTTAAATGCGTTATAAAAGCCGGTAAGGAATTTTTTTGGCGCTCTAGATATAATAACATTATAATAAAATTTCGATATATAATTAAAAGACGTAATTTCTTTAAAAAATACGTTAAAATATTAAACGTTATACTAAAAATACAGGAGTATATAGAATATAATATTGTCGTAATTACCGTAATACTTTTCGAATATTATCGAGTAAAAGTTTTTATAGCCGTCGAATATAAAAAAGTTTCCAATTTTTCGTACGCGTTAAAATATATTAATCGAAATATTAAAACGATATTAAAATAGATTCGTTAGTGATTTAAATATTATTACATAATTCGTTTTTTAAATTAGTTATTAATTTTAAATTATTATACAATTTAAGTTTAAGATAATTTTTCCCTTTTATAATAATAAATAATAATATAATTTAATTTTAATAATTTTTAACTTAAATAATTATAAGTTGTATTTTATTATCGTATTAAATTTATTTAAGCTTTTTATCTTTTTCGGTATTAGTAATTATTATATTAATTATTATAAAAAGTTTTATTAAAGTTTTAATTTAATTACAAATATAAAACCTTTTTTTTAATGTTATATTTTACGTTAATAACTTTATTAAGTTCGAATTATCCCTGAAAATATCTTTAAACTTTTATATAATATTTTTTAATAATCGATTATACGATTTAAACGCGTTTTAAAATCTTTTTACCGTTTAATAAAGTTAAATACCTCATTAATTTTAACGGGTTTTATAACGCACTACGTAAGGAACAAATTCGTCATATTTTTAACATGTAAACGCCGGACAAAAAACGCTCGCATATCTAGGTCGAGGATACGGTCGACGATCGATTTCTTTTCGGTCGACGTTAAATTCTATAAAAGAGGGATAACATTAGTTCGGGCGCGTCTATTTTTAAATTAGTACGTTAAAGTAGAAAATAATATTATATAAATAAACTAAACTTTATATAACTAAATTTCGAGTTTCGATTTTAGCTTATATAACTAAGTTCATTCTCGCTCTTTCTATAAGGCGTTTTATACTACTCGTATTAAGAAATAAACAATTATAAATAAGTAGTTAAAATATATTAAAAGAGTGTTACGTTTATATTTACATAGCGCTTATATATTATGACCTAATACGTTACGGCCTTTACAAACGGTCGTAGGCAGAAAACCAAAAACATTAAATGAAGTAAACTACATAACGAATTACCAACTTACTAATAGTGATTTAATAAGCCGGATTACCGACACCCTAGTAGTAATCCAGTAAGCCAAGGATAGATAGATACATTCTTAAGTTTCCTAGTTAAATAACGATAGCTTGCAATATAATTTCGTTACTTATAATACTTTTAATATTACAAATCGTAATTAAGTTATTTCTCGATTATTTAAATTTTTTAAGTATTTTGCTACTATAAACCCGTATGTTTAGATTTAATAGTTAGTTAATTAGCTTAGCCGTTATACGTTTCAAGTTTTTGTTTAATAATACCGGTAAACTTTAAGTAATATTTTAATATTATTAAAATGTCGATTAACTTTTAGGAAGTTGCTTTCCAATAATTCCAGGTACGTATTCGAGCTTGAAAGGAGGAATTTGAATAACTTGCCGATTAAATCGCTGGTATTATTTAAATGACTATGATGAAAATAAAGCTTAAAAAGCCGGAACCTTATAACGGAAAAGGGAATTTATAAACTTTTCTTATTTAAGCGTACGTTTACCTGCGTTTTTTGAATCTCGATAGCATCCCGGATTAAATTCTTATTAGAGGAGTATGCTTTAATAGAGACGTAGTAAATTAGTTTAAACTTATGATGAGAAATTCTTTAAAAAATATCGAAAATAACCGAGCAAACTTAATAACTAATATTTTCTCGGCGTAAAATAGTTTCGAGGATAAACTTTATTGTAATTTTAGCAATTTTAAAAAAAAACCAGTTATAACTTAGAAGATTTTCGATACGAAACAGAAAAAACCTGCGTTTAAATATGCCGTTATTTTCAAAACCTTAATAGTTAAGGCCGGATGGGGACATTAAAAAGAGGAAGCCTTGATTAACATATTTTACAAAAGGTTTATAGATTACGTTAAGGACGAAATAGTTCGGATTAAGCGATTATTATTTTACATAAATATATCGTAAAAGTTATTATAATCGATAATTAATAGTTTGAATAACGATAAGAACGATAAGGATATTATATTTTAAAAACGAATATTCGGAAAAATAATACGCCTAAGTATTTGGTAAATATTAATGTCTTTAAAAAGTATAATACCTTGTACGGAACGGAATTAGGACTTACGGAATTTGGAGCCATTTAAAAGAACGTACGACGTATTTAATACTGAAATTACAGCAAAATGGGTAATAAGGTATTATAATGCCGATTGCCTATAAAATTTCAATAAAACCGGCTATGGAGTTTAATATTTACGAGAGTGCCGTAAGGTAATTTAGGAGGAAACATTTTCGCTATAATACGATAAGAAGAAAACCTTTTAAATATTTTAAACGAAAAAGTATTATTGGGGTAAAAAAAGGTTAAAAAGCTGTTATAAAAATGTATACGAAAATGGTAAAACTGTTAAGAATTCTTACGTAAGAAATTATAAAATTAAAAAAATAAGAGAATGTTATAAGAAAATAATTATTATTTAAAAACTAACCAAAGAAGTATTAATAATAATTAGCATAAATGGACTAAAAATGGCTAAGAGATTACGAAGAATAAACGGAGATAATTCTACTTAGAAAAACTTAACAATATAGTAAACTTAATGCCGTTTACTTTATTAAACCTTAATGCCTAATATATAAAGAAGAAAAATAATACATCGTTAAACATTTATTTCGTATATAATATTAAGGATTCGATGTTGCTAAATAGTAAGAGATTAATTTTAAAAATTAACATTAATATAACTATTTATACGGAAAAATAAACAAAGAAAAAATCGACGAAATCGCAATAGTTTAAACCTAACATAAAGGATAAAAGTATTTATAAAGGAACTCTTTTTATTTTTATCATACCTATAAATATAAGCTATAAAAAAGGTAACTTAGAAAAAGCTTAATAAAGTTATACGATAATTAATTACCGAATTACATTTTTAACTAATAGTAATAACGGATCTTTAGGGAAAAAAGACTTTAACGGATTTCGGCTAATTTATAAAAGATTTATAAGGAAAAGACGAAAACATACCGATATAGGATACATTACGAATAATAAATCCAAAACCCTATAAATAAAGGGATAAACTTAAAAGCAAAAATAATTCTTAACAATTTTCGAACAAAGTATTTAATAACTTTAAAACTAGAGCAGATATAATAACTTGAAAGTAACAAATTAGGCAAAATATTAATGGATTAACATTAAATAATTATAGTAAAAAATAAAAAAATAATAAGCAAATTCATATATTACTCGATAAAATAAAATAATAGTAGAATTATATTAAGTAATTAGAAAAGGAAATAGATTAGTTATATAAATAAGTACGATAATTTTAACAAAACCCAAAATATTAAAGTTATTTATAAAAAGGCCGTATAATAGTAAAACCTAAAGAAAATTTCGAAAACTCCTAAAAAAGGTTTTAATAATAATAAGTAATAACAACAACCTTATTATTTTGAAAATACGAATTAAAATATATTAATATTCCATTATAATACATAACAAAGTTTTAAGAGGTAATTATATTATACTTAAGATAATTAACCGATTTAGATAATTATGGAAATATAAAAAGAATTTTTATAGCGCGAATATTATCGAATGTTAACTAAATTTTTATAATAACGGAAAAGTTATACGCCAAATCGATTGTTTCTACATTGTTATCCCAGGAAAAAATATAATAATTAATTTCGACGTTATAGCGTTAAGGAATTACACTATAACTTTTTTTTAAAAAAAACAGTTACGTTAGTATAACCTTTTAACTAATTTGGAAATTTACCAAGTAAAATTTATTTTATAACCTAGTAATAAAAATAAGAAAAAACGATGAAAATTTTAATACTTAATCGAAAATAACAACAAATAACGGCATAAGGATACGATAAATATTTTACTACCTATAAAGAATACGAAAGAAAAAAGAAAATAAGCATGACAAAAAAATACGACGTATTAGTATTATTATTATTAAAGCAAAATTACCACAACTAAATAACGATTTATAATAATAACTTAATAAGTTAAAGGATATAATAAATATATTACCGTAATATTATAAATATAAGGGATTATTTATTAAAGAATTCGAGATAAAATTATTAAAATATAACGAATAAAGCCATGAAATAATTTTAAAAAAGGAAGTATTAATTAAGTTTTATCACATTTATAACCTTTATAAGATAAAATTATAAGTACTTAAAAAATATTTAAAAAGTTAATGAAAGAAAAAATAAAGTCGACTTTTAAAATTACTAACTAAATAACTTACATTTTTTATACTTAACCAGAATGGGAAGTTATAGTTAGTGGTAAATTACCGATAATTACATAATGTAATTATTAAAAATCGAATGTTCTTATCTTTAATTAGCGAAATACAAAATCGTTTTTACGGAACTTAATAATTTATTATTTTCGATCTCAAAAATGGATAGAACCTAATACGAAATAAAAAAGGTTACGAATAAAAAATAACATTTCGAAGTAAATATAGATTATACGAATACTTTATTATACTTATAAAATTTACCAACGTACTTTTTACCTTTTAACGTACGGTTAATTACGTCTTTAAGGAATATTTCGATATTTTTGTAGTATATTACCTTAACGATATCAATATTTTACCGGAGATTAACAAATAATACGAAAAATATATTTATAAGGTATTATAATTAGTTTAAAACTTTAATTTATTACTTAATACAGAAAAAAGCCAGTTTTATATATAAGAAATTAAATACTTAAGTTATATTATTATAACTAAACATATTAAAATAAAGTTTAAAAAACTCGTAGCCGTACGAAATTAAGTACAACTTATTATAATTAAAACAAGTACAAACTTTTTTAAAGTTCGCCAATTATTATTAAAAATCTATTAAAAGCTTTAACTGGATAGCGATATTATTAAATAAACTTCTTATAAAAGGGGAAAAACTTTTATAAATATTAATAATAAAAAAAGTTTTTTAATAAATTAAAGCAGTTATTATAAATTAAACGGTATTAATTATATACGACCCGGGTGGCTTAGTAAAACTAAAACCCGATATATTAAATTATACTTTAAACGTAATAATCGGATAACAAAATAATTAAAAAGTATTATATTTTATTGTTTTTTTTACTTATAAATTTCAAAACCTAAATTATGTTACGTTATACTTATTATTAAGTTTATAATTATAATTAAAACATTTCGCACATTTAAATTCTTTCTTAAAAGTAATTAATATTAAGCTATAGTTTATACGAATTATAAAAATTTTACCCGATTTATCACAACTAAAAAATTTATAACACGATAGCTTCATTACCTAAAAAAAGCAGCAGAATATGATTTCGTTACTATTTACCGGAGAAGCTCGGAGAATAACAAAGCCGACGCCGTTAGCAAACGACTAAATTTTGAAAAAAGAATTAAGGTTAGTTATGTAATTTTTGATATTATCATAAAAGGATAACTACGTTTATAGCAAGTTGCAGCAATATAAATAACATCTTTAAACATATATTAAAACGTTAAAATCTATAAAGATAACTTATATAAAAAACGAATAAATTATAAGTCCAAAAAAAAATTTAACCCGAGAAATATATAAACATTACTTATATAAATACTTAAAAATCCGTAAAATTTTAAAACGCTTTTAACGCGTTTATTACTTTTAAAAAATGAAAAATATAATAAAAGAAATCTTACATTAATGTAATATTAACGTTAAAGTAAAAATACGGCAATATAAACTGTAGGAAAAATTATAACCGCTTTTAATTATAAAATAATTATAAGATTCCATAATAATAAATTTTATTATTAAACCTTTTTTATTAAAAACCCTAGTTACGGCTATATATTACGACAGTGTTGTTGTAATCCTTATTTAATCTATAGAATCTTTTTACTTTTTACCTTATAGCGAAAATATAAACGCTAAATAAATAGCATATATCTTTTTCAGAAATATTTTTAGTATATACGGGTTAGTATACAAGATTATTTTAAATAAAAGTACGACGTTTACCTGTAAATTCTAGTAAGGCCTAATAATATAAATAAGCTTAAATTACAAACTATTTAATACGTTTCGATCTTAAACAAAAAAATAAATAAGACGGTAAAACCAGCCGTTAAAAGTTTAATTGCGATATTAAATTAATTACGAACAAAATAACTGGGTTACAAAGTTATTAATAACTTAAATAACTTATAATACTAGTTACTACAAAAGGATTAAAATAACCCCGTTTACGGTAAATTCTAGATTCAGTTTAAAAATCTTTAAAAAAGTAGAAGAAAAAGGCCCGCTTAATATTAAAGCTATTCTTACGATACAACAGCTTAAACGGCTGCACCAAAATAGAAAAACAAAACTTAAATTCGTACGCAAATTAAATAAAAAAATACAATAACCACAACGATTAAAAGAATTAACCTTTTTAAAAAGAGAAATAATTTATTTAACCAGTAAAAATATCTAGATAAAACGTTCGAACTAAATGTTTAACTTTAAATATATTAATCCTTATATAATTATCAAAAAAAATCTTAAAAAAATTACCAGTTAAAACTACCACCTAAAGTTAATTTTTACTTAATATTTTATATATCCTTGCTCAAATTAAGAGCGGATACGACTATAATATACACCAGATAAAATAATATAAAAATAAAAACAATAAATATATAAAGCAGAAAAGTTCTTAACGCTAGAAAAGTTAATAGACTTACTTAATGTTTAATTAAGTAAAAAAACTGCACGGACTCCGAAAAAACCTAAAAACTAGCGAAAAATCTTATAAACGCTTAGCGATTATTAAAGAATTTTTACCGATAACGGATAAACCGTCGGAAACGATAACGTTCTAGTTTGTATCCGATAGTAACCTATAATCCATAACGTTTTAATTAATTACATCTAAACTACCTAAAACTTCCACAGTTACAATAAAAGAAAATGCGTTATTTTGTTCGTCTAAAAACTAAAAAGTACGGCTAACCAGTTTTGCACCTTCGGATTAATAGTATTGCCGTTAACGACGTATGCGGGAAAAACGTACTAAGGATTCGGCCAAAGCTTTTTAATAACTACTTCCTTTTTTTTTAAACGTTAAACCTTTATTACGTAATAATTAACCATCGTAACGGGGACGCCAATGCCGTTACATAAATAACCCCGGCGGACATACTTTAAGAATACGAAACTTTATTTATTATTTTATACGAAAAATGCCGTATAGAGTAAAACGAATAAAGTATTATATTACAACTTTTTATATTAATTAAATTAGTTAAAATAAAACCTTAAATAATTTTAAGAAATTAACGTTTAAAATTACGTATAAATATGGTAAAAACGTACGGACGATTTACTAAAAACAAGAAAAAGTCTTTAGGGCAAGATTTGCGGAAATAAAACATCGTATTATAACCTAATACTATGACGGCTAGGCTAATTACCCAACTATTAAACCTAAGTTAACGGGTTTATATTAGCAAAATACTATAAGAATTTAAGCAATAAAATAACGAAATTATATTACAAGCTATCGCTATCTGCTTATGGATTTAACAAATATATATATATTCCTTATCATAAATTATAATAAATTTCCTAATTCAAGAAAATGCTTGCCAAGAATTATAATGGATTTCTCAATCTAAGGAAATCCTTACCAAAAATTATGATGGATTTCCCAATCTAAAGAAATCCTCACTAAAAATTGTAATGGATTTCCCAATCCAAAGAAATCCTTATTATGTAACTTAACCCACTTAAGTCCTGTTTCGGTTTTTTCTACCAAAAAACCGTTTCCGAAATCTACTCGTATTATATTATAACACAATCTCTTTTTTTTAAAATTTTCGCCTCGAAGATTTTTTTGTAAGTATAATTCTTATCCTTACCATATCGGGTCGTATAGCTAATCGTAAACCGCGCCATCGTCTTAACCAGAAAAAAAGCATCGCTTTTTTTGTTAATTTTATTATCAAATTTAATTTTAAAATTATGGCATATACCCTTTATTCCGAAAAAAGTTTTAAATATATTATAATTAAAAACCGTAAATATTATAAACAATACGTTCGTTACCCGTATTATCGCTGTAATAAGTCGGTAATTCCCTTTAACTCCTTAAAAAGCATTAGTCGTATTAAAAATTAACTTAATCGCGAACGATAACTTACGTAAAAACGTTTCCTTTAATTTTATAAAAACTTTACGAATAAGGTATCTGAAATTTCCGAATAAATCGTTTGTTTTTTTCGTATAAAAAATAATAAATATTTTTTCGCGAATAAAGAGTAAAGCTAATTCGCGAAAAGGTAAAGCGTTTAAATATATTAGCAAATCAAAAGAAGGCCGAAAAACAAAATCGTTTAGAGATAAAATTCGAAATCGCCGTATCCGTAAGCTTACCTGCGGATAATTATTTTAAATACCCTTTTATTAATAATTTCGATTAAGATGCGATTTTTGGTATTTCCTCCGCTAATGGCAATTTTTTAACAATTATTGGACATGCATAAAATTTTTTACAAATTTTTACGAAATTTTAAAACCGGGATAATCTTTCCACTTAATTAGATATTAAATAAGTCCATCCACCTTTCGCATATCTTAGATTTTCTCTACCTTATATTTATTTCCCATTTTTACGTCGTTTTGTCTTATATATACTTTGATAATATCTACGGCTAACTCGAATAGGGATACATAAAAAATTAAGTAAAGTTTAACTTTAAGGGGTAAATTTAATTAATAATTGTTATTTACGATTTTCCTAACAATTTTGTACGGGTTAACGTACTTAAAATCGAGTTTTTTATTTAAATATTTTATCTGGATATTTTTGGTAACTAAATAAACCATTTTGCCTTCCGAAAAAATTAATTTTTTTAACCGTTTCTGATTATAATATTTCTTTATTTGGCTACGTCCGAATTTTAATTCTGTCTTTATTTCCTAATGTAACTATTTAATTTATTTTAACGTAAAAATTACTTGAATATTAAATAATCCTTTTTTCTGCGATTTTCGATAAATGTTTAAAATAAATCCGAAATTGGTTATAAACGAAATTATTTTAATATTTTCATAATAATTAATGTTATAAGTTTTTTAAGCTATTAATAATTTTTTAACCTAATTATTTTGTTCGTAATTAATGTAATATCGTAAGTATATCTCAAGTATTTAATTTTATCGTTTTATTTATCCGTTTATTTAAGGTCGAAAAACGCTAAATAACTTATAATTTAAACCAACTTATATCATTAAGCTTTACCAAAACTTAAAGGTAAACGTCGTACCTTTATCTAAAATAATCTCGTATAATAACCCATATATACTAGAAATATTTCTGAAAAAAATGTATATTATTTATTTAGCGTTCGTATTTTCGTTATAAGGTAAAAAAATAAAAAGACTTGGTAAACCAATTAACGATTACAAAAATACTATCGTAATATACGCTCGTAATAAGGTTTTCCGATAAAAAAAATTTAGTAATAAAATTTATTATAATAAAATCCTATAATCGTTCTACGACTAATAACGGTTATAGTTTTTTATAAGGTTTATATCGTCGTGCTATTGCCTTATTATAAATGTCGTATTAACGTCGAACTTTTTATATCATATTTTTCATTTTAAGAAAGGAATATATGCGTTAAAAACGTTTTAAGGTTTTATAAATTCCTAGATATCCGTATAAGGGATATTTATATATTTCCCGTATTAAATCCTTTTAACATTTTTTATAAAACCTATATTTTATTAGTTTTTTCTAATAGATTATAATTATATTACTTAATTTTTGGATATATATTAAAATTTATTAGTCGTATTGTTATAATTTGCCGTAAACGTAAGTATCTTTTTTCCGTCGAATCGAAAATAACGTAACTAATTTTAACTATTTTTTCTTTAAGATTAAGTTATTTGTTAAATATATCGGCTTTCCCCTTTTTTGAGCCCTTACAGTAAATAATAATAAAATCATATTCGGTTAATTTTTTAGCGTAACGGAATTGTTATACGATAGGTTTTTTAATCGTAATAAACCGGGTAAGATTTTTATGATCCGTATAAATTTTAACCTAATACTAATTATTTTTAAGGAAATGTTTAAATTCGCGAAACGTTTTAATAATGGCTAAAAACTTTTTATTAGGAATAACGTAACGTATTTCGGGTTTTTGCAATTTATTAAAAAAGAAAATAATAAGATAAAATATATTTTAATCGTATCGTTATCCGATTATTACGCTTAAAGCATAATTTAATACGTCGGTTTTTAATTTTACTAAACGGCTTAAATCGTATATAATTAATACTAATTAAGTTATAATAATTTCCTTAAGTTACTGAAATACTTTTTCCGTTTTTAATATTTATTAGAATTTTTCTTTTTTTCGTATAAATATATTAAAGGGTATAATTATTCGAACAAAGTTTTTAATACATTTTCTGTAATAATTAACAAATCCGAAAAAAACTTCTATTTCTTTAATTATAATAGGTTATATCCAGTTAAAAATTGTAATAATTTTCTTAAGGTTTATTTTAATATATTTAAAAATAATAATATAATCAAAATATTTAATTTCTTATATATAAAAGTGATTTTTTTTTGTGTTAATTAATAAGTTAACGTTTTAAAATAATTATAATATTTTATAGATATATTTTTCGTATTACTTTTTAGTTTTTAAAAAGATAAGAATATCGTCGAAATAACATATTACAAATATGTCGAAATATTTTCGAAAAACATAATTAATTATACGTTAAAAAGTAATAAATACGTTAGTAAATCTCATAAAAATAATAAGGTATTCGTAAAAGCCGTATTTAATTCGAAACGCCGTTTTCCACTTATAGCTTTTTTTAATACGAATTAAATTATATTTATTTTTTAAATCGAAAGTTATAAATTATTATATTCCGTAAAAACGATTTTTTATTTCGTTAAATAAAGGTAATAATATTTAATTCTTAATAATAATGTTATTAAGTTATTAATAATCCATAATTAATCGTAATTTACTGTTTTGTTTAAGTATAAAAAATATTCAATAACCGGTTAGTAATTTAAATAATCGAATTTATCTTTTTTTAAGTCGGTTTTCCATATATTTTCGGGATATTCGTAATTCTATTTTATTAAAGTTGAAAATAAGGTAAAACTTAGTAAATGCTTTTTTTAAAAAATAATTTCATAATTTTATTTATTATATTCCGGTAATTTCGTTTTAACCTTTTTATTAAATAAATTTTTATATTTATAATATTAAGGTAATATATTAATTAATTCCTTTATTTTTAAGTCGGATTATTATAATTTATTATTTAATTATCGTAATTTTATTTAATAATAATAATAATACGTCGATTTTTTTTATAATACCCTTTTTCTTTTTTATATTATTTTTTTATAAATAATAAGGTTTTTGTCGTATCCTTATGCCGATATTTGTCGCTATTTTCAATTAAATGTTAAAATCCGTATCTTTTTTTTAGTATTTATTATTAAACCGTAAAAGAAATTTCACCTAGCTAGTTACCCAATCGATTAATGGATTATATTAACGTAACCATGTTATTCTTAAAATCATGTCGTAATTTTTTAACGGTATAATATTGAAATTAATAATTATGCATTATTTTAACGTAACGGTATCGAAATAATTAATTTCGCGTATAAATTTTCCATTATCGTACAAAAATAATTAACTTTCGGTTATATTTACGATATAAAAGTTTTTCTTATACCTCCATAATAATGTAAATCGGTTAACTACCTCCAGTATAATATAATTATTTCTCAAAACTCCGTTATCGACCATAACAATGTATTAATATATTTTAATTCGTAATTTCAGAATTATAAGATTTTTATCGTTCCCTATCACTATTAAAACCTTTTTTAGGAGTTTTTCTTGCCTTTTCCGGATCTCGCCTCCTTATAGTTTTCCTATAAAAGGCTTAGCTTTTTTAGGGGCTATTCGAACCGCTATATTCGCTTTTTAAAATCGTTAATTTAATTTCGTAATTACTTAATAATATGTCGTTATTATTCGACTTATAATTCCAATTTATTAATACGTACTACATATCTTTTAATATCTTTATAAAATTACCTGTTCCGAAATTTCTACATTTCCATTATTCTTTTTAATTGGAATATCTTTTCCGTTTATTATCGTATTTCCTAATCCTATTAAGTAAATTATTTTTCTAAAATATAAGTAACATTTTAAATAGAAATGTTTTCGTTCGTTCCTTATAAATTCTTAATAACTTATTCCAAATCGGTTAAGACTTTTTTTTCCTAAAGGTCCATAATAATAAATAATTAAAAGTAAAGGTCCGCGATTAATTATCGTACGGCCGAATCGCGTTTTTCCATAACGTCCTTCTCTTTCCGTAACAAATATTTATATTTTTCGAAATAACAAAAAAAAATCCTTACGGGGATATTATTTTCCCGGAGGTTAATTATAATATGTTATTTTTTAATCGATTTCCCTCTAAAAGCGCATAATACGTAAATAACGGTACCATCTCTTATCTTATTTGTTTCGGCCTATTTAATTAGGAAAATCGAATTCTTTTTCCGCCATACGTATAATACGTTAGTAAATAAATTATTTCCATTTTTCATAATCGGGGCATTATAAGCATTAGCAATAAAAAAGGTATTTTCGAACGTATCGATTTGAGATACCGGAATAAACAACTTTTATCCACCCTAAATATTTTTATCACCATTTTTTTACTTTATTTAAAGGTTTAACGGTTATAAGCTAACGGCGTATCATAATAACAATTTTTCCTTTTATAATATTTAAAGGTTATCCTATAAGTATTAAGATCTAAGGTTTATCTTAATGGAATTTTTTAAACGATTTGCATTTTTTAGCTTTATAACCAGTTTTGCCGTAATTCCAATATTCGATACGTTACTTATTTTGTTTTTGGATAGCGCCAATTTCCTTAAATCCAGGTTCGGTTCTATATACGGTATTTTATCGTCTTAGTACATTAATATTTACGCCGTAACGCGATTTGTTATTATTTTTTCTTTTAGCGTTACGAATTCGCCAAATATACTATCGGTTATCGATTTTTACAGCTATGGTAATATAATCGGTTAAGTAATCTGGTCGGTTTTTTTTTAAATAATTCTTCCTAAACTTTTTTCTTAAGGCCGTCGAAAAAACGAATCATTAAAATTTCTTAACCCCAGTTAAATTTCGAAAAAAGCTAAATTATTTCGCTGCCGTATCGAAACGCGGATCCTTTTTATCGCAATTATTAAATTTGCATTTTAACCTTCGTTTTTTCGTTTATTACTTTAAAAACTTTCTACATAACTTATTCGAACGTTTCATAATCGCTATAAACTCGTACCACTTCCGGGTTTTATTACTTTAAAAATACCGTAACATATTTTTTATGGCAAATTTAAACCAAATAAGCGCATAACCCGTAAATCGTCCGGTTACAAACTTAATTCGTATAATAAAAGTAATAAATCGCATTAGGAAATACCCGAAATATATTCGATATTAAATTAGGAATAACTATAATTTAATAGATATCTTATTAAAAGGTTCAGGTTTAAAAGGTTTTAATATTTCTTTTAGCTTTTTATTAAAAACCGGTTAAATAAATATCTTTTTAAAAATTTATCGTACTTATTCCAAAAAAAATACGAATAATTTGCAAAATTAAAATAAGTTCCGTATTATTACGTTCTAATTAAGTAATACGTTAATTTATAAGATTTAATCGGCGAAAATCTTTTTCTTTAATTAAAGTAATTGTTTATTCCTTTTTATCCGATTTTATATCATTATCTTTAGAAACCTCGTAAACCTGCTACTTACTAGTAAATATATTATCGAAATATTACTTAAAATTTAACGGTATTACTAAATAAAAATTTGTAACGTATAACGGCTAAATTAATTACTTAACTATTAAACTTAAGTCGACAAGTTTATATTAACAAAACATTATAAAAATTTAAGTAATAAAATAACAAAGTAACTTAATTACGTTTCGTAATACTAAAAATACTTTAAATAACGAAATTATATTATAAACTATCGCTATCTATTTATGGATTTAACGAATATATATATATTTTTTATCATGGATTATAATAAATTCCCTAATTTAAGAAAATCCTTACCAAAGATTATAATAAATTTCCCAATCCAAGGAAATCCTCACCAGGAATTATGATGGATTTCCTAATCCAAGGAAATCCTTACCAGGGATTGTGATAAATTTCCCAATCTAAGAAAATCCTCACCACGTAACTCGACCCACTTAGGTCCTGTTTCGGTCTCTTCTGCCAAGAGACCGTTTCCGAGATCCACTCGTGTTATGTCATAACAAATACGTTAGGGCCTCCAAAAACGGTCGTAGGTAAAAAACTAAAAATATTAAGTGGGGTAAACCACGTAACGGATTACCAACGTACTAACAGTAATCCAATAAGCCGGATTACCGATTCACTAACAGTAATTTAATAAACCGAATCACCAATTTCCTAGCAGTAATTTAATAAGCTAATAATAAATATATACGCTCGTTAATTTCGTAATTAAATAATGACAGCTTGTAATACAATTTCGTTACTTAAAACATCTTTAATATTACGAAACGTAAGTAAGTTACTTTTCGATTGCTTAAATTCTCACAGTATTTTACCAACATAAACCCGTGCGTTTAGATTTATTAGTTGCTTAATTAGCTTAGCCGTTACATTATAGATATAGTACGTTAAAGATAATTGTTATTTAATATTAGTAAAAGTTTTTAAAACTTATTATATATTTTCGCAATTTCTTTTTCTTTAAGTATAAAAAATATATAGCCTTTTAAAGCTATTTTATAAACGCAGCCGACGGCAGTTCGTAATATCCGATATTGTTGCAAGATACTGCTAGGTTTAAGCTATATTTTCCAGCCTAAGCTAAATACCCGAAAATGGCTATACGATATAATCGCCCGATAAATACTATATCTATAGTTTAAAACATAATAACTAAACGCTGGTTTTTATAATATATGATAAATTATAGACCTTAATCCCATAAAGCCTTATTTTTTAATATATGATTACTGATAAACTTCAACCCTAATAAACCTTATACCCGGCTTCGTATTAGGACCTAATACGCCAAAGACTTAAAAAGGCGGTCGGAACAAGACTTAGATAATACCCTGACCAAAAAATTACGTAACATAATTGGTCGAACTTAATCGATTTAATTACGTTCGATTAACGGTCGAATAAAAAGCGTTTCATTACGTTAAAGAATAATAATCGAATTTAATTAACTTAATTACGTTCGATTAGCAGTCAAATAAAAATCATTCCACTAATATAGCGGCATAAGGATATATATATATTTGTTAAAATATATAAATAAAATAGCGATAGTTTGTAATATAACTTCGTTACTTAAGACATTTTAAATATTACGAAACGTAATTATATTATGTTTTAATTATTTAAATTTCTATAAAAGTTCATTAATATAAATCCGTACGTTTAAATTTAATAGTTAGTTAATTATCTTAGCTGTTATACTTTAAAAGATTTTATTTAATAATGCTATTAAATTTTAAATAATATTTAATATTATTAAAATGTCGATTAGAAATTCGGAAACCATTTTCCAGTAATTTTAGGTACGTATTCGAGCCTTAAAAGAGGATTCTTAGTAACTTGCCGAATAGATAACCGGTATTATCTTAGTAACCGTTATTATTAATATAAAACTTAAAAAATTAGAACTTTATATTGGGAAAAGGAATTTATAGGTTTTTCTTACCTTAGTTCGTATTTACTTACGTTTTTTGAATGTTAGCAATATCCCGGATTAGACTTTTACTGTAGGAGGATACTATATTAGAAATATAGCATATTAGTTAAATTTATTATACGAAACTATGTAAAAAATACTGAAAATAACCGAGAGAATTTAATTAATAATCTCTGTTCGATATATAGTAATTTTAGGATAAATTTCGTTTTAATTTTAACAGTTCGGCCGAAAAACCAGCCGTAAATTAAAAAACTTTCGATTAAAAATAAAAACGTTTTATTTTTAAGTATTTTATTATTTTTAAAACTTTAGTTGTTAAAGTCGGATAAGGAGATAACGAAAAGAAAGCTTTAATCGATATACTTTATAAAAAATTTAAAAACGATGTTAAGGACGAAATGATTAAGATCAAATAATTTATTACCTGAGATCGATATATTTCAAAAGTTATTAAAATTAATAACCGATAGTTTAAACGACGTTAAAAACGACGAGCACGATATATTTTGGGAATAAATAGTCGAAATAATAATAAATTTAAATATTCGGTAAACAGTATTGCATTTAAGAAGTACAATATTTCGTACTGAATAAAGTTAAGATTTATAAAGATTAAAATTATGTAAAAATAAGATACGCGATAAATTTAATGCTGGAATTATAGCAAAATTAATTATAAGGTACCTTAATATAAGGTACCCAAAACCCTTATAAGACACGTTATAAGCTCTAATACCAATTAAATAATCTTTAAATAATTAAAAGGAAAAAGAGCTTACCATAATAAAGTAAAGAAAAGGCTTTCCAGGTTCTTTAAACGAAGGAATATAACAAGGATAGGTAAAAGTTAAAAGGTTATTATAATAAGAAATTTAAAAAAGTAAAAATAATTATATTATATTTAAAGTAAATAACCGATTTAAATTATTATAAAAATATAAGAAAAAGTTTTATAGCGTGAATACCGTTAAAAATTAACTTTTCCTTTACGATAATAAAGAGATTACACGCGAAATGAATTACCTTAATATTTTCGTTATAAGAAAAAATATAATAATTAATTTCGATATTTTACCGTTAAGAATTACGATATAGTTTTAAAAAAAAATATAATTACGCTAATATAATTTTTTATTAGAAAAAAAATTAACTAAATAAAATTAGTTTTAGAATTAAACGATAAATATCTGGATAAATAATAAAACTCTTAATACGTAATCGAAAATAACGACGAATACCGATATAAAGATACCATAAATAGCAGATTACTTATAAAAATACGATATAAAAATAAAAAAAAATTATAAACGAGTATTATATATTATTATTAGCATTAAAATTAAAGTATACTAATTAAATACTAAATTCTAATAATAATCCTTGAAATTAAAAAAAAATAACTAATATATTAATATAATACCATAAATACGAACGTTTAGTTTAAAATTTTTAAAAATAAAATTATTAAAATATATTCTATAAAATTATGACATGTTTTTAAAAAAAGCATTTATTAAATTTTACATTATTTATAACCTTAACAAAATTAAATTATATATACTTAAAGATATTTAAAAGATTAATTTAAAAAAAGAATTTCATTATTAAAATTACCAACCCGATATTTTATATTTTTCGTTAGTAAAAAACCATAAAAAAACATAAAAAGTTATAAAGAATTGTAAAGGATTACTACTTTAGTAATGTTATTTTTAATTATCGTAATAAGACATAATTTTTATAATTAAGTACGGCTTATACGAATACCTTATTACTTTAATAAAATTAATCAACGTATTTATTACTTTTTAGTATGTAATTAATTAAGTTTTTAACAAATATTTTAACGTTTTTGTAATATATTACGGCGACGATATTGTTATATTTTCGAAAATTAAAAAATAATATATAAAATACGATTATAAACTATAGTAATTATTTTAAAACCTTAATTTATTAATTAACGTAAAAACAGTTAATTTAATATATAAATATTAAAATATTTAAATTATATTATTACTTTAAAATGTAAGAAAATAACTTTTAAAAGAATTGTTACCGTACGAAATTCAATACCAATTATTATAATTACAAAGATTGAAATTTTCTTTAAAATTACAAATTGATATCTAAAATTGATTAAAAGCTTTAACTAAATAATAATACATTTAAATAAATTAATTAACAAAAGAGAATATTTTAATACGTATTAAAAACGGAAAAAATTATTTAATAAATTAATATTAATTCTATAAGATTTTAATTATTTTCTAAAATTGGCAATTAAGGTTTTAAATTATATTTATAATATAATAATCGGATAATAAAATAATTAAAATATATTTTACCTTATTTTCTTTTTTTATAAATTATAAAAACTTAAATTATCTTTCGGTATATTTAATAAAAAAATTTTAATTATTATTAAAATATTTTGGAAGTTTAAATATTTCCTTAAAAATAATTAATGTTAAGTTAAAATTTATCCGGATTATAAAAGTTTTACCGGATTTATTACGATTAAAAAATCTTATATTACGATAACTTCGTTATATAAAAAAGTAAACAGAAAATAATTTTATTAATATTTATTAAAAAGATTTAAAAAACGATAGAAATAACGTATTTAAGAATCGATTAAATTTTTTAAAAAATAATTAAAATCTATATTAATAAGAATTAAAAAGAATAAATAAAATATAAATTTTAATATAATGTTAAATAATTTTAGTACGCGATATATATAAATATTAATTATATAAATATCTAAAAAACCGTAAAACCTTAAAAAGTTTTTAACGTATATATATTTTTAAAAAAAATTATAATATAAAAGGTTTTACGTTAATACGATATATACGTTAAGGCTAAAATACGACCATATAAGCCGTATAAAAAGTTATAATTATTATTAATCGTAAAATGACCGTAAAGCTTTATTACGATAAATTTTATTACTAAATTTTTTTTAATAAAAATTTTAATTACAAATATATATTACGATAGCATTTTTGTAATCGTTAATTAATTTATTAAATCTTTTTATTTTTTATTTTAAAATAGGATATAATGTTAAATAAATAGTATATGTTTTTTTACAAACGTTTTTAACGTATATAAATTACCGTATGAAATTATTTCGGATCAAGATATAACGTTTATTATTAAATTTTAATAAAGGTTAATAATATAAATGAATTTAAATTATAAATTATTTAATACGTTTTGATTTTAAATAAATAAATAATCAAAGCCATAATAATTGAAATATATTTACGATATTAGGTTAATTATAAATAAAATAATTATATGAAAAAATTATTAATAATTTAAATAGTTTATAATATTAATTATTATAAAAGTATTAAAATAACCTAATTTATAATTCACTTGAAGTTTATTTTAAAAGTTTATAAAAAATATAAAAAATTATTTAATATTAAGCATATTTTTTTAGCAGAATAATTTAAACGATTATATTAAAAGATAAAAACAGAACTGGAATTCGTATAGGGTTAAAAAATAAATCTTATAATTAAACCCGGTTAAAAGGATTAACGTTTTCGGAAAGCGATATAGTTTATATAGATATTAAAAATATTTAAACGAAATATTTAAATTAAAAGTTAGACTTTAACTATATTAATCTTTATAAAATTATTACAAGAATCGTAAAAAGTAATTATTAGTTGCAATTATTACTTAACGTTAAATTTTATTTAATGTTTTATATATTTTCACTTAAAGTAATAACGGACACGATTAAAATATATACTAAATAAAACGATGTAAAAATGGAGAATACATAAGTATATAAGGCGGAGAAAATTCTTAATATAAAAAAGGTTAATAAATTTACTTAGTATTTAATTAAGTTAAAGGATTATTTAAATTCCGGAAATACTTAAAAACCCGTAAAAAACTTTATAAATATTTAGCGCTTATTAAGGAATTTTTATTAATAATCTTAAGGTCGTTAAAGTTGAAAATGTTTTAGTTAACGTTATGTAAAAATAATTAGGTAGTTATTACGGTCGAGGATTAGTTAGTCGGATTAAAAAAAGGGGGCGTCGGTAATTGTTATGACACAGTTGGCCGGAACTCGGAAGACGGTCTCTTAGCAGACCGTAAAACAGGGCCTAAGTAGGTCAAGACACGTGACCAATGCTTAGCAATAGTCACTGAGCAGTACTGAAAATGGACGAGTCCTGCTTAGTGAATGTCATTAAGCAGCCGTAAGCCAGCAATAAGAAATATAAATATATACGTTCGTTAGTTCTTAATTAAATAACGATAACTTGCAATATAATTTCGTTACCCGAAGCACTTTCGGCATTACGAAACGTAATTAAATTATCTTATTACTTTATTACTTAATTTCTTATAATAATTTACTAACATAAACCCGTCGACTTAGGTTTAATAATTAATTAATTAACCTAACCGTTATATGTTAGAAACTTTTATTTAATAATATTATTAAATTTTAAGTAATATTTAATATTATTATAATATTAACCAATAATTTCGAATTAATTTTGTAACAACTTTAAGCTCGTATTAAGGAATTCGAAAAAGAAAATTAACGATTTAACGAACAAATTAAAGCAACCCTTATAACCCCAATTACAGTTATACGAATAAAACCTAAAAAGCCGGAACCTTATAATGGCAAAAAAAACCCTTAAACGTTCTTAACTTAAACTCGCATTTACTTACGATTTTTAAACCTTACCGATATTACGGAATCCATTTTTGCCGTAAAAACATATTTTATAAGTAATGCAACGAATTAATTTAAACCTATTATACGAAATTACTTAAAAAAATGTAGAAAACGACCGAAAAAATTTAACTAATAAGATTTTCTCTTTATATACCAATTTCGAAAATAAACTTCGTTCCAATTTTAGTAATTTTAATAAAAAAAGATTTTCAGTATAAAAAATTCTCGACCTTAAATAAAAAGGATTAATATCTAAATACGTTATTAATTTCAAAACTATAGCAGCCAAGGCCGGATAGGGAAATAAAAAAAAAACGTCTTAATTAACATTTTTTATAAAGGATTTAAAAACGACGTCAAAAATAAAATAATCAAAATAAACCGTACATTTCTTTTTAACGAATATATCGGAAAAATTATTAAAACTAACAATCGACAATTTGAACGACGATAAAAACGACGAAAACGTATTACTCCAAAAATAAGCAACTAAACTAACAAAAAAGCCAAACATTTAGCAAATACCAACGCCTTTAAGAAAGGTAATACATCATACGGCACAAAACCTAAACTAATAAAAATTGGCACAATCCAACATTACCATAAACGATAAATTAAATGCTAGAATTATAGCAAATTTGGTTACAAGGTTCCTAAATATAAATCACCTAAAAAACTACGATAAAACAAATTATAAACTCCAGTATTTACCGGACAACCATTTAACAACAAAAAAGGCAAGATTTTCGCCATAATACGTAAAAGGAAAAGCCTAACTGGACCTTCTTATACCAAAGTTCGATAAGGATAAAAGGAGGCCAAAAAACTTTTTTAAGCTGGAATCCAATAACATTCCAAACAATTTACCTTACTAATATCGCGAAAAAATAACAAACAACAATCATCTTAGGCCATGAAGAAATAATTAAAAAAACACCAAAAATGGATAAAAACGATTTGTCCTAATACTTTAGACGTTTACGGATAAAAACATACTATGCATTATCGGCAACTAAAATATCCAGCCCATAAAGCATAAAAATAATCAATTTACTAACGAATCACGCGTATAACCCGAAAAAGATTTAACTTCCCAAACAAAACAAAAAATAATAAGAAAAATAAATAATAATATCAATATCTTAAAACTATTAATACATAAAAAAATATTAACCACAAAACAGCTAAATAAAATTAGCTACCCAATAAACGATATCCCCAAAAAAACCCCTTTTATCACTATAAATAATATATACATAACTTAAAAAACGAAATAAGCTTAAAAAGATACGATTTATCCATACGACAACTTATTGCAAACCTGCATTTTCAACTATCCACTACCATAAATCTTTAAGAAAAAAAGGGAACTTTAACTAACGTGGAACAAACCATTAAAAATCTATAAGGACAAAACGAAAATACTCCTACCTAAGAAACGATTTACGCCATAAAAAAACAGTTTACCCAATAAAATCAAAAAATACGACAGTAAGCAAAAAAAATATTTTAATTAAAAAAAATAATAAAAATGTAAAAATTCCGGAATATATAACTTTATAAGGATATAAAAAGATATACAACACGCATTAACGTATTAAAACCACAAATTAAATAATAATATCACCTTATTAAACAATTACGGAATCAAGTCGATAATGTAAAAAAACGAACATAACGGCTTAAACAACCCCTAAAAAAACCAAGCCCCTTATAAAAAAGCCGCGGGAAGGCGAAACTTAAAAAAGGCAGAAAAAACTTCCAAAAAAAGCTTTAATAATAATAAGAAGTAACAAAAATCCCACCATTTTACGAATACGAATTGGGATACATTAATGCACCGCTATAATAAATAACAGAACTCTAGGAAATAATTACATTACACCTAAAATAATTAACCGACTTAAATTGCTATAAAAATATAAAAAAAACCTTTACATCGCAAATACCGCCAAAAATTAACTATTCCTTTACGACAATAAAAAAGTTATACGCAAAATTAATTACTTCGATATTATTACATTAAAACAATATATAACTATTAATTTCGATATTATACCGCTAAAAAACTACAACATAATCGTAAAAACGATATGATTAAGCTAATATAACCCCTTAATCGATTAAATAACAAGCTAAATTAAGTGTCTTTTACGGTCCAACGATAAGTCTAAAAAAAAAAAAAAAAGAAATTTAACATTCGATCGAAAATAACGACAAATACCGGCATAAGGATACGACAAAAGCCTTACCACCCATAAGAAAACGACACAAAAAAAAAAGGAACTACCGAAAAATTCGACGTATTATTATTATTATCAAAACAAAATTACGATAATTAAATAATAACCTATAACAATTAGCCTCAAAGTTAAAAAAATTAATTAATATACCACCATAATACCATAAATACAAAAAACTTTTTAACAAAAAACTTAAAACGAAATTACCTAAATATAACGAATAAAACCATAAAATTATTTTCAAAAAAAAAACATTAACCAAGTTTTGCCCCATTTATAATTTTAATAAAACAAAACTACAAGCATTCCGAAAATACCTAAAAAATCAACTTAAAAAAAATAAATTCGATTATCTAAATTACCAACCGGTTATTTAATATTTTTTATACCTAAAAAAAACAGCAAACTTCGATTAGTTATAAATTACTAATAACTTAATAATATTATTATTAAAAACCGAATATTATTACCCCTAATTAATAAAATACAAAATCGCTTTTATAAAGTATAATAGTTTATTACTTTCGATTTTAAAAATAAATATAATTTGATCCGAATTAAAAAAAGCCACGAATAAAAAACGGCATTTCAAACGAAATACGGTTTTTACAAATACCTTATTATTTTAATAAAACTTACCAACGTACCTATTACCTTTTAACGCATAATTAATCATATCCTTGAAAAACATTTTAACATTTTTATAATATATTACCTTAACGATATTCTTATTTTCTCGGAAACCAAAAAACAATACGAAAAACATATCCATAAAATATTACAATTATTTCAAAACGCCAAGTTACTAATTAACATAAAAAAAACCAATTTTATACATAAAAGGTAAAATACCTAGGCCATATTATCACTCCTAAATACATTAAAATAAACCTTAAGAAAATCGCTACAGTACTTAATTAAATACGATTTATCATAATTAAAGTACAAACCTTTTTCGGATTTATTAATTACTATCGAAAATTTATTAAAAGTTTTAGCCGGATAGCTATACCCCTTAACGTATTTACAAAAAAAAAATTTAATAAACGCTAAAAATAAAAAAAGTTTTCTAACAACTTAAAAAAGTTATCACAAACGAATTAATATTAATAATATACGATTTAAACCGCCTAATAAAATTAAAAACCAACGTATTAAATTATGCTTTAAACGTAATAATCGGATAACGAAACGATTAAAATATATTATACTCTATTACTTTTTTTTTATACAAATTACAAAAACCTAAATTACAATATATTATCCCCGACAAAAAGTTTTTAACCATTATTAAAACGTTTCGCAAATTTAAACATTTTCTTAAAAATAATTAACATTAAGTTAAGATTTATACGGATCATAAAAACCTTACCCGGTTTACTACGACCAAAAAACTTATAACTCGATAACTCCGTTACGCCGAAAAGCTAACCGAATACGATTTTATTATTATCTATCGCAAAAGCTTAAAAAATAGTAAAGCCGATATATTTAACAAACGACCAAACCTTAAGGAAAAAATAGTCAAAATTAACTACGTAATTTTCGACACCATTTTAAAAAAACATTTACGTTTACGATAAATTGTAATAATACGGGCAACAAACCTTAATATACATTAAAAAAATTAAGGCATATAACGATACCCTCTCGGAAAAAAATAACAAAATACATATCCCAAAAAAATATTAAAAAAAGTTAATACGGGAAATACATAAATATCCCTTATATAAATATCCAGAAATCTATAAAACCCTTAAACGTTTTTAACGTACATATTATTTTCCTAAAATAAAAAATATAATATAAAAAATCCGACGATAATACGATATCTACAATAAAGCAAAAATATAACGATATAAACCATACGGAAAACTATAATTATTACCAGTCGCAAAATAACCATAAAATTTTATTATAATAAATTTCATTATCAAACTTTTTTTGTCAAAAAACCTAATTACGGATATATATTAGGTTAGCATTTTCGTAATCGTTAATCGTTTTACAAAATTTTCTTATTTTTTACCTTATAGCGAAAACATAAATACCGAACAAAAAATATATATCTTTTTTCGAAATATTTTTAATATATACGGATTACTATATAAAATTATTTCAAATCGAAAAATAATGTTTATTTCCAAATTCTGGTAAAACCTAATAACATAAAGCGGCTTAAATCATAAATTATCTAACGCATTTTAACCTTAAACAAATAAATAAACGGAACGATAAAATTAAATATTCGAAATATACTTACGATATTACATTAATTATAAACAAAATAACTAAATTAAAAAATTACTAATAACTCAGATAATTTATAACATTAATTACTATAAAAACATTAAAACGATTCCATTTACCGTTAATTTTAAATTTACTCCGGAAATCCACAAAAGAATACAAAAAAAAACTACTTAATATTAAAATAATCTTTACGTCAAAACAATTTAAATAATTATACCAAAAAATAAAAACAAAATTCGAATTCGTACGTAATCAAATAAAGAAATATTATAACCAAAAACAGTTAAAAAGATTAATCTTTTCGAAAAGAAAAATAATTTATCTAACCACCAAAAATATTCAAACGAAACGTCCAAACAAAAAACTCGATTTCAAATATATTAGTCCTTATAAAATCATCAAAAAAATTTCAAACAGTAATTATTAATTGGAATTACCGCCAAAAATCAAAATCTATCTAATTTTTTATGTATCTTTACTTAAGTTAATAGCGAACACCATTAAAATACGTATTAAGAAAAATAAGGTGGAAATAGAAAACGAACAAAAATACGAAGCAAAAAAAATATTAAATATACGCAAAGTTAATAGGTTTACCCAATATTTAATTAAGTGGAAAAATTACTCAAACTCAAAAATTTCTTAAGAACTTATTAAAAACTTTATAAGCGCCCAACACTTATTAAAAAACTTTCACTAACGACGGAAGGATTACCGAAAATAAAAATCTAATCAACATCGTCGACAAACCAATCCCTAAAACCGATCGGGGAAACCAACGCGGCTACGGAGGCCTCTATATCAGCCTATTTTTATCGCTCCTGCTCCTCTAGTTCATCTAACGACTACAAACCCCGTTATACTATCTTCACACCCTTAAAATATAAAATTTTTTTTTATTTACGCAAACGCATAAGCCGGAAAAAAAATTTAATAATTTTTTGTTAAACCTAAAAAAATCGTTATTCTACAACTTCCTTTTCCAGTTTAAAACGACGTTTTTCCCGACTAATGTTATCTAAAAACTAAATAAAAACGCCGTTACTATCACAAGAACAACCTTTACGGGTACATTTCCGACATTTTTTAACCGTTTCCATCATTTCGCACTTAATACCTTAGGAAAAACACCAAAAACAAGGCATAATTTCGAAACTAAAATTTTAAATTACTTTAGATAATTTCAAACGATTAGCAATAATAATAGAAAAACGAAAAGCAGTTTTTCTAATTCGATAAATCATGTTAATGTACAAATACGAAAAAAAAAACCTTATAATTTTCGAAACGAAAAGTCCGAAAAAAAGGATTATATTATAACATAATTAGCCGAAACTCGAAAAACGGTCTCTTAGCAAACCGTAAAACAGGGCTCAAATAAGTCAAAACACGTAACTAATACTTAACAATAATTATTAAGCAGTACTAAAAATGGACGAATCCTACTTAATAAATATCACTAAACAGCCGTAAGCCAGCAATAAAAAATATAAATATATACGCTTGTTAATTTTTAATTAAATAATAATAACTTGCAATACAACTTCGTTATCCAAGGCACCCTCGGCATTACGAGACGTAACTAAGTTATCCTGTTACTTTATTGCTTAATTTCTCACAATACTCTGCTAACATAAACCCGTCGACTTAGGTTTAATAGTTGGTTAATTAACCTAGCCGTCACACGAATACATTTTCTTATTCTTACCGTTTTTGCGCTTTAAGTTCGTTTAGGTTTTCGATTTTATGCCGGATTATTTTTTACTTTTTTTTGCGAAACTTTTTTTTAACAACGGAGACGTTATAGGCGGGATGAAACTTTTAGAAGAGAAATTTTTATTTTTTCCTTTTTTTTAACTTTATTTTTTTTGTACGATATACGTGTTATTAGGGAGTAAGTAAAAAAAGGAGAAATATACGGTATTAGAGAACGTATTAGCTTAAATATTTAGTTTATCGAAGTCGTAATGCTAATACTTTTTATTTATATAAAAATTATAACGAGTTTTACTCCTGGTAATAATGTAATTCGGACGATTAACGCGAAAACAAACGGTATAATAAAGTATATTTATATTAAAATTATTAATAAGAAAAGATAAAGCTTGATAGCGGTTAAAATTAGTATTACGTTTTTTACGTTTTGCCGGACGGTTGGATATAGTAGGAAAAATATATAAAAGGAGAAATATTTACTTAAGAAAATAAACTACTAAATTTTTAGGAATAAAAATCCTTAAAAAGGAGATTATGTTAAGAATTAATACGTTAGAGGTTTAGAAAAGCGGTTAAGATAAGGTTTAAACAAAACCCCGATTAAAAATTACGTAATTTAATTAGTCGAATTTGGTCGGTTCGATTACGTTCGATTAACGGTCGAATAAAAGTTATTTAATTACGTTAAAAAATAATAATCGAATGTGGTCGATTTGATTTCGTTCGATTAATATATCGGTATAAGGATATATATATACATATTAGATTATATAAATTAGATAGCGATAGTTTATAATATAATTTCGTTACTTAAAATACTTTTGGTATTACGAGAAGTAATTAAGTTATTTTTTAATTACTTAAATTCTTACAATATTTTGCTAATATAAATTCGCACGCTTAGGTTTCATAGTTAGTTAATTAGCCCAGCCGTCATACTTTGGCAAGGTTATATAATATGACTTAATAAACGTAAAGCTTTACGCGGTAAATCTTAAAGATAAACCTTAAGTACGTATAAAAAGCTTTATAAACCCTCGCTAATTTTACGCTTAAGAACTTTAACGTTAATCATTTTACGGTTTTCGAATTACCATTACTATTATAACTTAACATGCGACAAAATTCGTATACGATACCGGTAACCCGTACCGGCAGGATTTCTAACGAAAACTTTTCGTTTAAGATAGCCAAATCCTACAAAGTTACCGGGCGAGCGAAAAATATTAATAGCTTTATCGACCCAAAAAATATCTCCCGAAAAGATCGCATTTAACTATTAATCTTCGGATATATATCTGATATTTTTAAAAGCTTTTATTCCTTTGTAATTGCATTTAACTTCCCTATTGTAATATTTAAACCGTTTATAGTATTAAGTCTTATTGTCGTGCCCTCTTTTATTCGTGATAAAGTAATGTAATAATACTTTCGGCAGGATCTGTAAGCCTCAAAAGCAAGTGACCTGTGCTAACTACGACCGCCCTCCTTCAGCGTCGGACCCGTTTGCTCCCTGCTCGAGCTTGGGGGGACTCGACCCTCTGTTACGGGATTCTGCCGATTTCCCGTCCGCCACGCAGAATCCGTGGGGGTCCCTTCAGTTGTCTCCGCGGATTTCCTCGCCTTCTACCGCATTCAAATCCGAGAAGAAAGATAGAAGCTACGCCTAGAAATGAAAACAGTACAACGCCAACCCAATACCAATACGTCGACCCATACCGAATACCAAATAACAACGCAGAAAACGGGTAAAGCGTGAAAATATATACGCCAGCAGCGAATAAAAGCCACCATTGGTTCTCTGGTTCACTTAGCCGTTTGGAGAGCGCCGCCTTCCAATCACAATACAGCCAAAAAACATAGAGAACCATCGCAGATACATAGGGAATCATCATAACGCTGTCGCCGTGCATCACCCACCATATTATTCCTGCCATGGGAGCCACAAGGAGGAATAGAGCTGCCACTACTCGGACTAGAAATTGGAAACCTGCACCCGACAAAAGCCAAGCGGCAAACTTGGTCCTGTTGAATCCATTGAGAACACGGAGGAAGGAGGCCCAGGCGAAAATAATGGGGATCTCGAATACCAGCACTACTCCAACATCCCGCATCCAGATTGCCCCAAAGCGAGCCCATCCGACGACTATTAGCATACCAATGGCGGTCGTAAAAGCTGATGATGGCATGACTTGTGAAGTTGATTGCCGGTCGAAGGACAGTAGCCTCTTGGACAGGGTAGTTACGTCGTAGAAACTGGCCGCCCATATTGTTTGGACAGACCTAGTAGTTCGCCTTGCTATTACCGGTACATCGTGCTCCCAGAAAATAATGAATCGAAGGCTAAGGATTCCTCCTTCAATCAAGTCGGTTGCATGCCACGGCATGGAGTTGTGGGCAAGTGAAAAGCGGCTCGCTCTAAGCTGGGCTACAGCCCAAACTATTACGTACGCGCTCACCAGTGTAAGCCCCATGATTGTAATAGACCGAGTAAAGGCGTTGTCTACGACTTGAGAGAGTGGGAGATCCACATTTCGTTTCCATTGTAGGCCGGGCCACGTTCCGTCGTTAAAATCTGGGAGAGTAAGCGAAAACCGAACAAACCTATCTAGAAACGGTACGTACCAATGTCCACCAAAACTTCCTTGAATTTCTCCCCCTCATAATCCTCAAGCCACTGGCAGTTGGTATAAGTCTCCCCCACAGGGTCCGCCTTGGTATCAAGGTAATTCCAGAGCACAGTCGTCTTGAATCGAATTATAAGCCTTCCAGACTGCAGCGTGTTAACTGAGAAGCAAGCCCCGTGATATTTAGGGGTTCCAGTCGCACATAGCTTGCTGAGAAAGAAGAGGCTCTTGGACGTGTCACTGTCATCCTTTTTTACCTTGCCTAAGTCCTGTGAGATTGAATACCGCATACCCCCCCCGTCGGCCCCGTTGATCTCCAACGTAAAGTGATCCGATCTTGGATCCCCGTGTACGATTACGGCACTAGTATCGTAAAGGAACCTCGTGTCCAGAATGAGACCTTCTTGAGCAACTCTCAATACCCCAAAGTGAGGATGGGCCGAGGTTTGCCCCGGATCCGGCCCTGGAACATTGGGATTCCAGCGCCCAGCCACCAAGGAGTTAGGTTGATAAAACATTGCCAGAGGCAGGGTTTCCTCCATTTTAAGAAGTGCCTTCATTCTTCGATCACCTCGTAACCCGAGAATTTCTTCTGCGCTACGATCCAGCATGGTAGCAAGGATAGCCGGTAGATCCTCGGTCATGGTCGACGATCTATTTGCAAGACTATCCCAGACCTCTGCCAGTCGAGTTGTAGGGCTAGGAATAGGTCCCTCCTCGAGGATTGCTGGGAACTGCTGGTAGTGCTCGAGCATCCGGAAAGACAGAAGGCCAACGCGATGATAGATGGATGAGGTCAGGAGTACTGACCGGTCTTTGAACCGAATGTAAAGGTTCTGACCAAGTGCACCTTCTTGGAGCGGCCAGCTTCGTGACATCCACGGACAGCACTTAGTGCACAGTGCCAGCGCATACTTGTCGCCAGCAACCGCGTCGTAGGGAAGATGTTGTATTTCCGGGTCAAACACGAGTACCTGTTCCGCGCCTGCATACAACTGAGCCATGCTATTTATGGCTTTGCTTTTAGATTTAGCCAATGTTTTCCGCCTCCTGTCGCTTACAGCATTATCATTCTTGTCTGGAATGGTTGGGATGCAAAGACTGTCGATCCAGAAAAGCGCTCGAAGACGGCGGGAGCGCCATTGTGACGGTAGCTTCGTGGTAAGACTTTGTTTCATGTTATAAAATGAGCTACTCATTGCTGGATGGATCGAAAGTGGTGGGGGAGGAGGCAGGTCGGCGATGGAGTGCAGGAGATACCGTAGTTGGCATCGCGGCAGTGTATTTTCGGCCTGATTTCCCATTCCACCAGACCAGACGTGCGATATTGCCGTATAATTTGATAGCAAATTACCTCGAACCGTTTCAATCCGGACCTCACCGTGTTCGTCCTCTTCGCATTGAATGAGTGGAAGTCCGTCCTCCGATATGCACTTCAGGACGCTCTCCATGTCTGACCGGAGAGAGACACAGCCTATGACTGGGCATCCGTCCCTATGCCTGGTTTTGGTGGAGCCATATTGCTTGCATCTCCGGTCGTTGCAGTCGCTGTGATCTCGCGGAGGTGCATGATTTGGTAGAAAGAGAAGACGATACCAGTCCGAGGCGGACAGCTGGAGACACCACGCCAAACTGGAACAACGGCCAGACTTGCGGATGGAATTTCTGAATGGTGGAAAACCAGCGACCAAGTTGCATCTTCGAAGATCCCTGGAACCCAAACCGTAGACACGGTCAGGTCGCCGGACAAAGTCATCGAGCTGGTCCAGGAAGACGTCAATCGAAAATATCACCGCATACAACGGTTCCGACCACAGGTCTGACCTGTCGTGGAAGCCAGAAGTCAGAAGGTAGTCCAGCATAGGCCCATTCACGATGTCCCATGTATCTTTTAGAATGTACACCGCCCTGAATTGTTCTTCGCGGTCACGTAATGCTGGAGGTGTGCGTGAGATAATTTTTCGTCGTTCTTTGAGCAATGTGACAACTTTGGTGGAGTCGATGGTTCGGCGACCCCCGTTATCCGGTCGAGTAGTCGTGTCGCGGTCGATGGCCTTGCAAAGAATAGCGGAGAGAAGCCCAAAGTACATGTTGTTTTGGACTTCTGCAGTGACAGTTTCTAGCGGATCCGTCCGATGGGCTCTAAACCAGGCCGCAGCGTTCCTGACCCAGTGTAAAAGGGCGTCGGTAGAACATGGAGGAAGCCCGCTGCAGAGGTACGGAACCTTAATATGAGGGAGTGAAGATCCAGAAGATGGGACGATATGATCCATTTTTTCGTCTATATAAGGATGGAAGATGGCGGAGGAATTGCGACATGATTATCGCGCCCGTCCTGCTGTTTTTGAAGCATTCCGGCGAGCACATGCGTGGCGTCCAATGGCCTCTCCCCACGCATCACCTGTTTAGCTGCAGCAAGCAAATGCCTAATACCTACATCCGTAGTGACCCCTTTTCGCCTGCATCCATAATTTTATACTTTAGTTAAAGCACTTCAGATCTTGCATCCTCGGGCCAGTCTCGTCTAGGTCCTTTAACATTGTCAGACATAAGCACGTATTCAGTATTTAGGTCCTAAATCTGTGTTTTGTTCTTGTGTTCTTAACGGTTCCACCGTTAAAAGCTCGATGTCCTGGTATTTCCATACGAATTAAGTGTAACTGGAAAGAAATCCACTTATGATCCAAACCAATCTCCGAAACGTCGATCATACCCGATACTTTTGCCATACGCTACATTTCTGACAACTACAAGTTATCTAACACAAGGCACCAGTTAACTTCGAAATACGTTTCAACGCTATATATTCCTCAAGGCAAGGGTGTACAAAGCCGCGGAAGTGGATAAATAATATCCCCGTCACCAGAGGGTCTGTGCTTAAAGTACATTCAAATGCCACTCCTTAATTAAGAACTGCTTTAATCAGGATATAGTTTTAACGATTAGGTTTTTATAAATGCGACGCATCTAATACGTTCCGCGTATAATCCAGGGCGTAAGCATAAAACCGTTAGTTTAAAACGGGTTTTTACGATATAAGATTTAAGATTTTTATAATTAATGCGATAAGCTCCCAGTTTCGACAAACTATTTAACTGATAAACTAAACTGAAAATATAATAAGGATTATAAAGCTAACATATTTATCACCTTGATAATACCTTCTTATAATTTAAAGAAACGATTAATACGACATAAATGCCTTAAAGGACATGTTTGTAATTTTTACTAAATATTTCACATTATCAAACGAGTTAAACTATTAAACGAATTAAAAATTTTAACTTTTTAAGCTTTTAACTTAAATTATAAATTTTTAATAATATAGACATTACACGTGGTATAGAAACGTTTAAGATAAAGTTAACTCTTTAAAGTAAAACTGAAACCCGGTATTATAACTGTTACAGCATAGAAGAGCATAAGCCTAGCTATAACACCATTAAAAGTGGAACGTTGTTACCTCGAGTACTGACCGCCTTGCTCTGCCCTATATACCTACTAGGTACAACTTGGAACTGTGATAAAACTTTACGATTAAATTTAACTTTACTTATAAACTTTCTTATCTTTAAAATTTAACCCTTAAATTAGCCATTTATTAGATTTATTTATGAAACCTCGAGATTATTTGTAATTTTAAAGCATTATAAATGTTATATATATTATCTTACGCGTTAACTATATTAAATATAAATTTTTTACTTATTTAACTATATACTTAAAAATATGCCACTTATTATCAAGTATTATTTTTAAAGATAAAATGAATATTTTCCTTTTTTGTCCTGTTTAATAAAAAATAACCTTATTAAATATAACGTTGCGAGTTGTAACGACTAAGCTAATTAACCAACTATTATATCTAAGCGTATAGGTTTCTGTTAGTAAAATACTGTAAGAATTTAAAGAATTAACGAATAACTTAGTTACGTTTCGTAATACGAAAAATATTTTAGGTAACGAAGTTATATTATAAGCTGTCGTTATTTAATTATGGAATCTAATGAATATATATATCCTAAATGGATTAAAATAGATATTTTAATTTAGGTAAATTTATTAAGTGGATTAAGATAGATATTTTAACTTAGGTAAATCTATTTTACGTAATTTAACTTAACTTACTTAAGTTTTGTTTTAATTCTTTTACCAAGAGATCGTTTCCGAGGCCCGATTATTTTGTATTATAATACGATTCTTCTTTTTAAAAAAATTCTCGTCCCGAAGATTTTTTAGTACGTAAGTTTTTCTTTTCATTATACTGGGTTGTTTGGTTCACCGCAAATTTCGTAACCGTCTTAATTAAAAAGAAAACGTTATTTTTTTAGCTAATTATATTGTTAAGTTTGGTTTTAAAGTTATCTCGTATACATTTTATATTAAAAATAGTTTTAAGTATGTTATGATTGATGATCTTAAGTGTTGTGAATAGTGTATTTTTTATTCTAACCGTCGTTGCGATAGATCGGCGAATTTTTTTAGTTTTCTGAAGAATATTGGTCGTATTAAGAATTGTTTAGATTAGGAGAAACAGCTTATATAAAAGCGTTTTTTTAACTTTATCAGGATATTATAAATAAAACTTTAAAGATTTTCGAATAAATTTTACGTTTTGTCCGTTTAAAGAAATAATACATCCTTTTCCGCGAGAAGGGTGTAAAATGGATTTATTAAAATGTAAAAAGCTTAAACGAGTTCGAAAATTAAGAAAAAACTTAAAAAATAAAGCCCTTTGGAGGCCGAATTCGAGGCCGCCATTTTTTAAGATTTTCCTATTTCTAATTACGTTGGATATCTTTTTGTTAGTAACCTAGATTGGGATGTTATTTTTGGTGCTTCCGTTTTTAATGAAAACTTTTTAGTAATCGTTAGGTATTTATAAGGGTTTTTGCGAGTTTTTAGATATTTTAAGTTTGGATAGTTTTTTTATTTAACTAAATACTAGGTAAATCCGCTAATTTTTTTTGTATTAAGGATTTTCTTTTGTTCCGTATATTTGCTTATTTTTTATTTCTGTATTATCCTGTTTGGTGTGTATTTTAACCGTATTTACTGTTGATTTAAGTAAAGATATATGAAAGATTAGATGGAGTTTTACTTTCCGTGGTAATTTTAATTAATAGTTTTTTTTTGAAACTTTCTTAATAATTTTGTAAGGATCGATATATTTGAAGTTCAGTTTTTGATTTGGGCGTTTTGTTTGCATACTTTTCGTGGTTAGATAAACTATTTTTCAATCGTTTTTTGTTATAATATTTTTTTATTTAATTGCGTATATATTGTAATTTTATTTTCATTTTATGGTAGAATTATTTAAGTTATTTAACCGTAAAAACGGCTTTAAAGTGGGCCTTTTTTCTATACCTTTTTATAAATTTCCACAATAAATATAAACTTAGCGATTAACGGTATTATTTTAATATTTTTATAATAACTGGTATTATAAGTTATTGGTAATCTTTTAACCTAGTTATTTTATTCGTAATTAACGTAATATCGTAAATACGTGTTAAGTGTTTGATTTTGTCGTTTTATTTATCCCTTTATTTAACGTCGAAACGTATTAGATAATTTGTAATTTAAGCCGATTTGTATTATTAAGTATTGCTAGAACTTAAAGGTAAACGTTATACCTTTATTTAAAATAATTTCGTATGGTAACTTATGTATATTAAAATATTTCTAAACAAAAACGTATACCATTCATTCGGCGTTCGTATTTTTATAATAAACTAAAAAGTACGAAAATTTTATAAACCGATTACTACTTATGAAAATGTTATCGTAATGTGTATCTATAATTAGATTTTTTTAATAAAGGAAGTTTGGTAATAAAATTTAATTTTACGGTCGTTCCGTTAGTAGTAAAAGTTGTAATTTTTTATACGGTTTATATTGCCGTATTATTATTTTGGCGTAAACGTCCTATTGGCGTAAAACTTTCCATATGATGCTTTTTATTTGAAGGAAGTAATATGTACGTTAAAAGCGTTTTAAGGTTTTATGGATCGCTAGATATCTATATAATTAATGTTGATACATATTTCGTCTTAACCTTTCTTGACATTTTGTTAAGATTTATATTTTGTGTTTTTTTTCTTATTAGGTAAATTGTTGTTATATATTTTAGTTTTTTGATATAGATTTAAAGGTGTGATTCGTATTGTTGCGACTTCAAATAATCGTAGCTTTTTTTCCGTAGTAATATTTAAAATTGCATAGCTAACTTTAATTATTTTTTCTTTAAAGTCGGGTTATTTTGCTAAGAGTATCGGTTGTGCCTTTTTTTTAATTTCTTTCATAAATAATAATAAAATAGTATTTTTTTAGTTTTTCCTTATAATAAAATTGTTATGCTGTAAGTTTTCTAGTCGTAGTAAATAAGGTAAGATTCTTATAATCCGTATAAATTTTAGTTTAATGTTAATTATTTTTAATAAAGCGTTTAAATTCGCGCAATGCTTTAACAATAGCCATAAAATTTTTTTTAGGGGTAACGTAACGTATTTCAGTTTTTTGTAATTTATAAGAAAAAAAAGGTAATAAAGTGTAATATATTTTAATTATTTGGTTATCCGATTACCGCGTTAAAGGCGTAATTTACCGCGTCGGCTTTTAGTTTTTTTGGGCGATATGGGTCGTATATAATTAATATTGGTTAATTTGTAATGGTTTCTTTAATTTGTTGGAAGGTTTTTTCTAGCGTTAGCGTTTATTAGAACTTTTTCCCTTTTTTGGTTACTTTATTTAAGGGTATTATTATCTGGTTAAACTTTCTAATAGAGTTTCGATAGTAATTGGTGAATTTAAAAAAGCTTTGTATTTTTTTAATTATAGTGAGCCGTACTTAATTTCCTATTATTGCGATTTTCTCAACGTTTATTTTACTATATTTAAGCGTAATAATGTAGCCTAGGTATTTAATTTTTTATTTGTAAAATTAGTTTTTCTTGGCGTTAATTAATAAGTTGGCGTTTTGAAATAATTATAATACTTTATGCATATATTTTTCGTATTATTTCTTATTTTCCGAAAAGACAAGAATATTATCGGGTAGCATATTACGAAAACGTCGAAATATTTTCTGATAATATGGTTAATTATACGTTAAAAGGTAATAGGTGCGTTGGTAAATTTCATAAGGGTGATAAGGTATTTATATAAGCTGTATTTAATTCGAATTAAGTTATATTTATTTTTAAGATCGAAAGTAATAAATTATTAAGTTTTTATAAAAACGATTTTTTTTTTCGTTAATTAAAAGTGATGGTACTTAGTTTTTAATAGTAATTTTCCATTTCTTTTAGATATAAAAAAATAACGTATTTAGTTAATAATTTTGATAATGGAATTTAATTTTTTTAAGTTGGTATTTGAAATATTTCTTAAGTGCGTATAATTCCGTTTCGTTAAGTTTATAAATGGGGTCGAATTTAATCGATGTTTTTTTTAAGATAATTTTATAACTTTATTCGTTATGTTTTAGTAATTTCGTTTCGAGTTTGTTTTTTGAATAGTCGTTTTTATTTATGATATTATGGTGGTATATTGCTTACGCTTTTTAACTTATTAAATTGTTATTGTAAATCGTTATTTAATTGCTATAGTTTTATTTTGATAGTGGTAATAATGCGTCGTATTTGTTTATAATGTTTTTGTCAGCAGTTATAGTGATCAAATGCAGTAGCCTGGCGCAAACTGTGTGTTGATGTTGAACTAGACTACAAACGTCTGGGCCAAGCTCCCATTACATATCCAAATCCATGCTCAAAAAGCTTCTTCCAGATAAAGGGTGTCCCAGGCTGCATTCTGCAGCCTGACCCACCAGCCGGGAGCACCTCAAAGCACCAACTGCCGACAGTTTTTTTAAATTGTATTTTTGTAAGTGGTAAGGTTTTTGTCGTGTTTTTATGCCGATATTCGTCGTTATTGTCGATTCAGTGTTAAAATCTTTATTGTTTTTTCTTATATTTATTATTAAGTTGTGAAACGAATTTTACGTAGCTAGTTTTCTAGTTGATTAAAGGGTTATGTTATCGTAATTATGTTATTTTTAAAATTATGTTATAATTTTTTTAACGGTAGGAAATCGAAGTTAGTTGTTATGTTTTCTTTTTAAAATAAAGCTGTTAAGGTAATTAGTTTCGCGTATGATTTTTTCTTTATCGAAAAGAAATGGTTATTTTCGGCGGTGTCTGTAATATAAGGGTTTCTTTTATATTTTTATAACAGTTTAAGTTATTTATTTATTTCGGATATATTATAGTTATTTTCTATTTTGCTGTAATCGTTTAATATTTATTTATTATCGGTTTGCTTAGTTTTTTACTTTTATATTATAGTACCTAATTTAATTTTAGAAATAAAGAATATTTTTTCGAATAATGTAAAATGTGTTTTCTTTTTTTTGTAAGGTTTTTTTGTTTATCGTTTATAACCTATTCTATGTTAGCGTACTTTTACCTTTTCCCTATAAAACTTTAGTGAATTTTACGGGATTTGTTAAAATCCCTTTTTTTTCGAGGTTTATCGTTGTTGCTAGTTGAAAGTGTAAAGCGGCGATTAATTATCGTATAGCCTTATTAAGCTTTTTTAGGCCTTTTTTTTCGTAACCGGTGTTTACAAGTATAATAAAAATAAAGAAATCTTTTTTATAGATATTTTTATCCTTTTGGCCAGGTTTACAGCGTTGCGATTTCGTCGATTTTTTCTTTATTAATTTTTTCGCATAAACGATTATATTAACATTCGTTTTTAGGACCTGTTCCTTGTTATTTCGCAAAGTTAAATTTTTTATATTATATATAAAATAAGCGTTTGCCGATCTATTATTTTTTTTTCTTATGGATTAAGTATCAGAGTTTGGTGCAGTAAACGGTATTAAGTTTACCGTGTTTGTGGGCTTTTTTAAGTAAATCGTCTCTATCCATTTTTCGTAATTCTTTAACTATTTTATGTTTATTTATATTAACTGTCGTTGATAATTTCTTTATTATTTTTTAACCAGTAGCTACTTTTTCGACGAATGCTTTTATTCCTTATAGTTTTATAATTACTTACGTAAGCATTTCTGTTGCTTTTATTATTTTTGTATATTGTTTTATGGTAACCTGTTAATTTTTTTTTCTTTGCAGTATTTTTTTGTTTAAAGCTTTTAAAAAGTTTTCTTTTCGTCGTATTATAGCGAGCGTTTTTTCTTTTTAGTTATTCGGAGATTATTCTGGAAGTAGTAGGGTTTTTAATTATTTTTGTCGGAATTTTTTTGATATTCGGCATTAAAGTATTTTATGTCCTATTTTACCGCAGTTCTAGTATTAAATTCGCCGTACATTTTATTATTAAATCGTTTCGATCTTTATAAGTCCTGGTTTTGATTTATACGAGGTATTATGCTTCCTATGGGCGCTAGTATCTGCTAAGTACTTAAGTTTGTTATTATTTCGAGTACTTACTTTTGGAATATATCGTCTTTATCGTTTTTGTCGTCGTTTAAACTATTGATTATAAAATTTAATAGCTTTTTTTATAGCGATTTAAGGTAATAGGTCGTTCAATCCGGATTATTTTACTTTTAACGTTATCTTTAAGTTTTTTTAAAATATGTTGATTAGGTTTTTTTTTTCCTTATTTTCTTATCTGGTTTTAGCAATTAAGGTTTTTAAGATAATAACGTATTTAGACGCAATCTTTCTTTATTTTACGTCGAAAATTTTTGGGGTTGCTAACCGTTTTTCGTTAAAGTTGCCAAAGTTAAAACGAAGTTTGTCCTTTAAGTTACTATATAAGGAGAAAAGATTATTAGGTAAATTTTTCCGGTTTTTTTGACATTTTTCAGGTAATTTCTTATAATAAGTTCTAACTAATTTACCCCGTTTCCGGTAAGGTATCTTTTTATAATAAAAATTTAATCTAGAATTTTGTTAATGTTTAGAAAGGGTAAGTAAACTCGTGCTTACGTAAGAAAATTCATAGGTTTTTTTAATTGTAAGGTTCCGGTTTTTTGGATTTTATTTTAGTAATAATAGTTATTATAATAATACTTATTACCTAATCGGCAAATCGTTAAAGACTTTCTTCCAGTTTTCGAATGCGCACTTAGAGTAGTTGAAAAAGGGTTTCCTGCAAATTAATTAATATTTTAACGATATTAAGTATTGCTTAAAATTTAACCGTACTATTAAATAAAAGCTTGTAACGTATGAGGACTAGGCTAATTAACTAACTATTAAACTTAAGTGTACGAGTTTATATTAGTAAAATATTATAAAAATTTAAATAATTAAAGGATACTTTAATTAAGTTTCGTAATATTAAACGTGTTTTAAGTAACGAAATTATATTGTAAGTTGTTATTTCCAATTATGGAATTTAACGAATATATATATATTAAGTGGATTATGATGGATATCTTAATTTCGGTAAATCCATTTTACGTGACTTGACCCATTTGAGTTCTGTTTCAGTCCTTTCACCAAGAGACCGTTTTCGAGGCCCGACTGTCTTATGTTATATTATGAGTAATAATAATCTTACGAAGTTTTAATTTATATGGCCGGTAAATTCTAGGAATTCGGTAACTTTTTAAATATTAATATAAGCTTTCGGTTATACGCTAAAAGGGTTTAAGAGTTCGGCTTTTCGACTTTCGCCTAAAGGTTGCCTAAAAATCGTACGTAAAAGCGTAATATTCGCATTTTGAACCCGTAGTACCGTTAATAATAACGTTTATTACATTATTAACGAACGATTTTACTATTATAAACTTTAACTGCCCGGACCGTAAATACCTATACTTTTTTATTCCTTTGTGAAAGTGGAAAATATCCCCGGAACGTTTTTATATTTTTTCATTTTGTTTTAAACTAATCATTAATAATATTAACATAAGTACCAGGTTGTTTAAAAGTAAATCAAGAACTTAAATAAAAAAAATAACGGTTTAGATTTAAAGGAAGTTATATTTTGGATATAAGTAAACTTTGTTAACATAATACCTTTATTTAATTTACGTTATATAAAAACCTAGTTTAATTTATACTATTAAGTTTCAGCCCGATACATCGAGTTTTCAGTTTAATGTTAACGTAAAAACTATTATATTACCATATTCTTAAGGATAAAATTGTGCTTTAACTTTTCGCTAAGTTTAGAAAACGTCTTTTAAATTATTTCTTTTCTTTTTCCGTTATTTAAAAACGAGGAAATTCTGAAGATAATAGTTTTTATACTAATATTAAATATATAAGTATTAAGGGTAAGTAGATTTCAGCTATTTATTAAATGTCTAGCTTTATAATTATAGATTTAAGAAAATTGTATTAAAGGGTGTTTCCTAAAATAGATAATAATACAAATTACTACTAGCTTTAAAGTAGTAAAGGTTTATAAATTAATTAGTGTTACGGTGATATTACCAAATTAAAACCCGTTATTAGACGATTATTTACTTTTTTCTTCGGATTGTGTTTCTTTATTTTAAACCTTTAAAAAGTTCGAAAAAAAATGTCTTTGCACCGGCTTAATTTAAAAACCTGATTTCGGAATGTTTATTTATTTATAAAATTATTTCAGTCCCAATGGCTTCGTGGTCGTAAGCTTAGGGTATATCTCGTTTCGCTTGTTATCTGGCCTATGCAACTAGCAGCTTGCGAAAAACAGCTAATTCGAATTAGCTTGGGACGACGTATTACAGGTATTGCGCCAACCCTAGTGTACGGACCATTTAGAGCTCCGACTTCGTATCCGTGGCGGTAATAATTAGAGGGTTGGGGACGTTTAAACTAATTAAATATCGTGTACTTGTCTTATCGTTTGTTACCGTATTTCTAACCCTTATATGGTTTTTTATCCGGCCCGTCTGTAGATACGGTTTTTAGAATATGTTCTCCGGTCTAATTATATTATTGGACGTATTTGTATGTAATATACTTTGTGTATCAGGAGTGTACGTACATGTATATATTTTATGCAATTAGGTATTAACAAAGCTAGATACCTTAATAATAACACTTTATCTTAATAAAATTAATTTAACATATTCTAGTAATTAAATCTCTTATAATAGCTTAACGGAGTATACCGTATTTATTAAGCTTTTACTATTACTTCTTTTTTAGAGTAAGAAGATATTAGCATTTATAACTATCTTTATTAAATACTCCTAATAAAATAAAGCATAGTATAAAGAAGATATTACGTTTATTTCGGAAAATAATATACCTCTTAAGGTGGCGAAAATCTTAAAAGCATTAATTTTAACCCTTAACTTATTTTCTCATTGTAAAGTTAAAAAGTAATAGCTTAATTCCTTTAGTATTAAAGCTCATATATCAAATAAACTATCACGAAATGAGTTCACTAACTGCTATTATACTTACATAAAAGTAAATCGTATTATTATAAGGTTTAGGAAATTCTTTATTATAAACTTTTGTTTTCAATCTTTAAAGATTATATGCTTTAACTGAAGTATTAGTAATATATTAGTTTTTATATTATTAATTAAGTTTTAAATAACTTATTATAATTTAACGTAGGACATTATGAGATCTTTCGCGCATAATGGTAATAAAACTTAACTCAGAAAGTGGAAGTTAATTTTTTAAAAACTATTAGGTTAATTTTGGTATTAGTAAGGATTTAGCTGTTTACAATTACGTGAATTTAGATTTAAATATTACTATACTCTACGTCGAAGTTGATCACTTTCCGTTGTTACTATGAGTATTATATAATAAAATATTTAAAAATATGATCGTATATAATACTCAAATCCTCTGGATTTCATTTTTAGGAGCTTCCGAAGCGGGACTACAATACTTAACTTTGGAGTTTTCCTAATCGGAGAGATCTTGCAGGTATTTGGTCTTAATTTAAACGATAATATCGGATAAATGCTAAATACCGTATAAAAAAGCATTAAAACCTAAATTAAAGAATAAGTTACGAGAGCTAAAACGATATTTAAAAATTACATTTTTAGGTATAAAACCATCTAATATATTAATAAGAAAAAAAGTTAAATATTAATTAAATAATAATAGTTAGTTTAACTATAATAACCTTACGCAATTAAAGTACCGGGTTTATAACTGTTATTGTTAAAAAGATTAAGAGATAAGGTAATATAAAGTGTGGAAAATAATAATTATCTAAGTAGAATTACGCTTTAAGGAGCGGAAGCTAGGAAGCTCTCTATATACTAGGGGCACCGGAATAAAGTTATACCGAAGTGCTGGGAGAATGCCGACTAACAGAGATACCTCTATTCTACGACAAGTTCGTTCTAACAGATATGCTAAGCGCCCTTACGCCGAGCCTGCCCTTCCAAGGTGGTACCTTAAGTGTAACAGAAAATGGGTGGATCGGGATGTCAATAAGCGGTTAAAGTGCTAAGAGATGGAACTAGAAGGTGCTACCATGTCGGCAGATGTGTTGCACTTGATTGCTAGATTGGGTGTCTTGATTCCTATTTGACTTTTCTCAACAACAACTGGGGAAGGGCAGCTAGATATAGCTGCTACCGCTTTGTCCTCGCAGTCCTAGGGCCACAAATCAAAGCCCTTTCAGAAAATCACCTTATCTGCTCACAATATATGATATTAATTTAAAACGCGTAATTTTTCTTTTCTGTCGTATTTCTTTTAAAATTTTAGACAAAACGTACGTTAATTCTTTATTGTTAAATCATTTTAAAATTATATCTTTCTGGTTTAACTTATTTTTATATAACTCCGTATATTATTTTATAAGTTTAACTATAATATAAGTCTTTAACTAATAATATAGAAGACCTTGTAAATAACTAATTTATTATCTCGTTAATAAGCCTATATCCATTGGTAAAATAGTTTATAAATTTACCGGCTGCACTTTTTCTAGCTAATTATTCGCGTAGACATTACGGCTAACTTATTATACTTTTAATAAAACAATGATGATTTTTGTCGGTTTTAATTTTAAGAGTTCTTTTGTTATATTTACTTTAATATTTCATATTATTTTTGATTCTGTAATAAAATTCAATTTTAATATTAAACATAACGGGGCCTATTTGTTATCGACGATAAAAAGCGGAATAATATACGCTTAATTAAGAAATTAATTAAAAACCACGACTGTATTTTCGGGTTTAGCTTTGGATAAAATTTAAAGTTTATTCAACTACCCGCGTTTATTTTATCACTAATTTATGCTTTTGTATATATGTTATAACTTAACAGACTTAGCCCTCCTAGACGGTCGGAAAGGAAAGTTTGCCTTATCGTAATCAGGACTCTATTTTGGAGGTTGTGGCTGCGCCTGCGGCGTAGCAGCCGTGGTTATAGCTAGAGCTTATAATAAAGAAGTATCTATTAAAGGTTTAATGTATCAACCTAAACCTCTTTAAAAATCTTACCTTTAAAAACAACAAAACCTCTAAAATAAGACTTGATAATAAGTTGTGATTTTTTCGTTTCGTTTTAGGAAACTTTATATAAATTTTCAGAAATTATGAAAACGAATCTTTTTTAAATATAGCTCTAAATTAGCGCTACCTATTGTGTACTTACGAAAAGTTAATATAAAATTAAAATGTTCAGTTTTTATATATATTTAGTTTAATTAGGACGTAAATAGTATTACAAGTTTGAAAAATGGCCGAAATTTTGGTTTTCGGTATACTATAACTTTTTACCTTTTTTTTGCTAGCATAGTAACAATATAACTTTATAAGCTAAAATAATAATATATAAGGTTTAAGATTGCTTATAGTAAGTTTCGAGATATATTTCTTTTTTAGTTAGTTAAGTACGGGTAATATATTTGATAGTTTAGAGTAGATATTTTAATTTTTTGAGTATTTAACTTTTTAAAGCGAAGCCTTTATTTTTATTTACCAATTTTACTGGTTTTGTGCCGACAAAAATATAATTAACTTATATATTAATATTATGTGTACGGCCGATAACGTTATAGAAATTTTCGTTTATCGGTTTATTTGTTTTATATTAAGCGTTATATTTAGCGGCTAGCGCTTTATTTTATGGAAACAATTACTTTATACGGTGTATAATTTGGTTTTTAAAAACCTTAATATTTTTTTCGTTGTCAAAATGAGTTTTAGAAAAACTTTAATTATTTACGATTTTTCGTTAATAATTAATTTAATTATTATTTAGGTTGTATTATTATTTAAACTGGTAAAAGAATAGCCGATTTTCGTTTTAGTAGTTTTTTATTTTACTTTTGTTTTAATATTTGCGGATATAAAAAAATTGAATTTAAAAATATTCGATGGTATAATTACTAAATAATAGTTATATTATTTTAAATCTGAAATAAATATTAAATAATTAGTTCTAAATTAATAGATTAAATTTTATTTTCCAACGACTATATAATTTAGTTATTATCGATAAAATATATTTATTATCGTAATAAAAAGTTTTCGACCTAAATATGTTTATATCCGTAATTTACGTTTTATTTTTCTTACTTATGTATATTACTTTACCTATATAATAATTATTAAAAATACTATAAAGAAAAGAATCGCGAAATATGGCGGTTTTTGTTATATTAACGGCTTAACTAGATCTAGTTATAAAGCGGAAATCCGCTATTGTAATATTCATCGTTCCGAAATCGATATTATTATTTTTTTAATATTTAAACATTAACGTTCGCATTAAATGTATTTAAATTTTTGAATAATTAATACATCCCGGTTAACAAATAATATCCCCCGAATTTAGCTTAATAATATACGTTTTATTATTGAAATTATTATTTATGTTAATAATAAGACCAAAATTATAGATATCCGTAATTACTTAGTTAGCATTAAAACGAACCGGGGGTATTTATTAAAAGTTATAAAAAAGATTATTAACTTTTATAATTTTAAAGTATTTTACAAGGATTAAGTTCGCGTATATAATAACTTAAAACAATTTAATAATTTTATTTATATTTGTAACGGCTAAGTTAATTAACTAATTATTAAACCTAAGCGTACAGGTTTATGTTTGTAAAGTACTATAAGAATCTAAGCAATTAAGGGATAATTTAATTACGTCTCGTCGTACTATAAGTATTTTAAGTAACGAAGTTATATTATACATTATTAAATACATATATATTTATTAAATTTAATAAATATATGTATATTTTAATACTTATATATTAATCGAACCATTTTTGTTCGACTGTTAATTTAACGTAATTAAACCGATTAAGTTCGACTAATTATATTACGTAAGTTTTTGGTCGGGGTTTTATCTAAATTTTATTTTAACAGCCTTCTTAAACTTCTGGCGTATTAAATTTTAACATAATTTTTGTTACCGAGTTTTATCCCTTAAAATCTTACTTCTTTATTTTCCTAGGTAAGTAATTTCTTTTTTAACATATTTTTTTTACTATGTCCGACCGTTTATTAAAACGTAAAAACCGTTATCCGTTTACGTTAAAAAGTTTTTTTTAAAAAAACGTGTATTACTTTTTTAACTTATTTCTTTTAATAAATTGTTACTATACACTTTAAATTTTTATTATATATTTAAAAATATTGGCCGTATTATCGTAATTTATCATAAGGGCAGTTATTTTTCCGTAATAATATTAAAAATTACGTGACTAATTTTAATCCTTTACTAGTAACGTTAATTTTACCGTTTTTCGAGTTTTTTTACAAAATAATAACGAAAAAATATTCCGTTAATTTTTTTATATAATAAAATTATTATAATTTAAGTTGTTTAATAGTAATAAATCGGGTAAAATTTTATAATCCGTATAAATCTTAACTTAGTATTAAATATCTTTAAGAACATATTTTAATAAAAATTAGAAGTTTTTTATAAAAAATTGCGTAACGTAAGTTAAATCCTTAAAGTTTATAAAAAAAAATTAGGTGTAATATACCTTAATTATTTTATTAATTAATTATTATACTTAAAGTATAATTTAATACGTCGGATTTAAATTTTATTAAGTAATTAAAATCGTATATAATTAATAATAATTAATTTATAATTGTTTTCTTAATTTATTATAACGTTCTTTTCGTTTTTAATGCTTATTACAACTTTTTCCTTTTTTTTTAAAGTTTTTTAAGGGTATTATCATTTGGTTAAAGGTTTTAATAAATTTTCGGTAATAGTTACAACATTTAAGAAAAATCTTTGCTTTTTTAATTGTTATAAATTATACTTAATTTCCTACGAAAGCAATCTTTTTAAGGTTTATTTTGATATATCCGAAAGTAATAATATAATTTAAATATTCGATGTTGTATATGTGGAATTAGCTTCTTTTTACATTAATTAAACCATTATCCTTTTAAAGTAATTATAATATTTTATAAACGTATTTCTCATATTGCTTTTTAATTTCCGGGGAGGTTAAAATATTATTAAAATAATATAACACGAAAACGGCGCATCATTTTTTAAGAACGTAATTAACTATACGCCAAAAGATAATAAATACGTTAATTAACCTTATAAAGGTAATAAAATATTTGTACAAGCCCTATTTAATATTAAAAACTATTTTTTATTCGTAATATCTATTAATTCTAATTAGGTTATATCCATTTTTAACCTCGAAAATAATAAATTATTATACTATATAAAACGCTTTTTTATTTCGTAAATTAAAGTAATATTTTTTAATCCTTAATAATAACATTATTAAATTACCGGTATTTTATACTTAATCGTAATTTCCCGTTTTTTTAATACTAAAATATAAAATATCCGGTTAAAAATTGTAATAGTTAAAGTTTTTTTAAAGTCATTCTTTAAATAGTTTTTAAATATATATAATTTTATTGCGTTAAAATTATAAATAAGGTAGAACTTAATAAAAACTTCTTTTTTTGAGATAATTTTATAATTTTATTCTTTATACTTTAATAATTTCGTTTTAAATTTTTTTACATAAACCTTTATATTTATAATATTTCTCCCTCCAGCAGACGTGACCGTATCAACAAAATTACATAAAATGATAGATTAATGTTTTAATTTTTAGGCTGTATTATTTATTCCTTTCGTAGCAGCTTTTATTTTTATTAATCTTTCCCTATTTTAAAAGGTTTTTGTTATTCGGAGTAGCTGGATCAATTATTGCCCGTATTTTTCTGTTTATAACGTTTTAAAATGTAAACGTCGGTGTTTATTAGGCCGTTATTTTTTTTTCCCCCTTTTTACTATCGCCAATAGTACCTCTATAATTGTCATATTATTTCGTATAAAATTTTGTATAAATCAATTGCCGTCGTTTTCGCGAATAATATCGCCTTCGAAAATCAAAACTTAAAAACGATCTTTCTAAGAGATATTATTTGAGTCGAAAAAACTATCGATATTTTTCGTTCCTCCAGTAATTTTGCGGGATTTAGCCATCTTAAACAAAACGGTTTCGTTAAAGATCTTACCGGTACGGACTACCGGTATCGTATGTAAGTTTCGTAGCATGTTAAGCTATAATTGTAATAATAATTCGAAAACCGTGGAACGATCGAGCAGTAAAACTGGCGAGGGTTCTTAAAGCTTAGCCAGGAAAATATGGTTTGAACTTAACTATATCTTGCATATTTATACTATTATAATAATATATTAGTTAAATTTTGTAACTTAAGAAATTATTATGATAATTCGTTATTTAATTATTATAATTTAACTTTAATCCTATTTTTGATATACTATATTCGTTTTTCATACTTATTTTCTTTTATATAGTATTTTTATACGGGAATCGTTATTACTTTTAATCTAATATTTAAACTTTGATTATTTTTTTTTTACTTATTATTAAGTTATAAAACGAATTTTATCTAATTAATTTCTTCATCGATTAAAAAGTTATACTAATGTAATTATATTCTTTTTATAATTATATCGTAGTTCTTTAATGGCATAACATCGAAACTAATTGTTATATTTCTTCTTTACGATAAAGATATCGTAATAATTAATTTCGCATATAATTTCTTTATTATTATAAAAAGGAAAGTAACCTTTAACGGTATTCGTAATATAAAAATCCTTTTTATATCTCCATAATAGTTTAAATTGCTTAATTATACTATAATTACCTTTTAAAACTCCATTATCTACTATAACAGTATGCTAATATATCCTAATTTGTATTTTTAAATAATAGGGTTATCGTTATCCCTTCTTACTACTAAAACTCTTTTTAGGAATATCTACTAATTTCTTTAAATCTTACCATCTTACGGCTTTCTTAATAATAACTTTCGTTTGTTAGGTTTGATTTAAATTATCGTACTTATATATATAACTAATAAATCTTACTCTATTACTGCTTAATATATTACTATTATTATTTTATTTTGTTACGTAACTTCTTAATTCGTTTACTTATTTTTTTATTTTCCTGCTAAAATTATATAATACTTATTTATTATTAATTTACTTAATCATTTATTGTTAAATTACGATATTCGTTTTCACTTCGACAATAATAAATATCTTCTTTAAATAATATAAACCGTTTTTTTACTTTGAAATATTTCCTTCTTATTATAAAACCTTTTCCTTTATTACTCGTAACATATCCTACGTTAATATATTCTCGTTTTTACCTCATAAATGCGTAATAAATTCCGTAAAATTCGTAAAAATTCCTTTATATTTTTTAAGTTATAAATCGTAACTAATTAAAAGTATAAATTGGCAATTAATATGGTATAACTTTACTAAATTCTTTTTAAACGGTTTGTTTCTATAAATAGAATCTATAAATTAAAAAAAAAACCTTCTCTTATAAATATTTCTATTATTCAAGCTAGATTTAAACTATTACGATTTCGTCGATTTTCTCCTTATTAATTCTTCCGTAAAAATAATTATACCAACGTTAATCGCTAAAGTCAGTTCCTTATTATCTAATAACATCAAATCTTTAATAGTATATACGGGATAATCGCTTAATAATATACTGTTTTTCCTCCTCGTAAGTTAGGTATTAAAGTTTAATACAATAAATAGTATTAAATTTTTTATATTTATTAACTTCCTCGAGTAGAATCGTTTTTGTCCATTCTTTATAATCTTTTAACCATTTCTTAAGTATCTAAACTAATTATTATTCATAAGGTTTTTATTATTTCTTAAATAATAATTTCCTTTTCGGAAAATTCTCTCATTTTTTATAATCTTATAAGTACTTACGTAAAAATTCTTATTACCTTTGCCTGTTTTAAATACCTTATTATAACAACTTTTTAACCTTTACTTATCTTTATCGTATTTTTTTGTTTAAAAATTCTGGAAAACTTTTTCCTTACCATACTATGGTAAAAATCTTTCCTTCTTAACTATTAGAAGATTATCTAATAAGTATTAAGGTTTATAACTGGTTTTATTAGGGTTTTTTAAGTACCTTACATTAAGGTGCCTTGTAACCTATCTTGTTATAATTCTAGCATTAAATTTATCGTACGTTTTATTAAACAACTTTAATCTTTATAAATTTTAATTTCGTTCTATATAAAATATTATATTTTTTAAGGCTTTTAATGTTTGCCAAATAGTTAAACTTATTATTATTTCGAATATTTATTCTTAAAGTTTATTATTTTTATTGTTTTTAATATCGTTTAAATTATCGGTTATTAATTTAAATAACCTTTAAAATATAATAGTTTAAAGTAATAAATCGTTTAATTTTAACTATTTTGTTTTTAATATTATCCTTAAATTTTTTATATATTATATCGATTAAAGGTTTTTTTTCTTATCTCTCCATCCGGCTTTAACGATTACAATTTTAAAAATAATAACATTTTTAAAAGTAAAACATTTTTATTTCAAACCGAGGATTTTTTAAATTACGGATCGCTTTCTATCCAAGTTACTAAAATTAAACCGAAATTTATCCTTAAAATTACTTTATACCGAAAAAATATTATTAGTTACATTTCCTAGGTTATCCTTAAAATTTCTAAATAGTCCCTTATAATAAAATCAAATTAATCCGCCGTGTCCCCCGTTAGGTCCGTTCCTATAATAAAAATCCGGTCCGGAATACTATTAAAATTTAAAAAGCGTAAGTAAACGCGTACTTAAAATAAAAAAAGTTTACGAGTTTCTTTGTTTATTATAAGGCTCCGGCTTTTTCAGCTTTATCTTAACTATAATCGTTACAGTAATACCGGCTATTAAATCGGGAAGTTACTAACTGTTTTTTTCTAAAACTCGAATATGTACCTGAAGTTATTTAAAAGTAGTTTCCTATAAATAAAACGATATTTTAATAATATTAAGTATTATTTAATGTTTAACGGTATTATTAACAACAACTTATAACGTATTACGGCTAAGTTAATTAATTAATTTTTAAACTTAAACGTATTAGTTTATACTAATAAAAGATTTTAAAAATTCAAGTAATTATGAGATAACTTAATAACGTTTCGTAATACCAAAATATATTAAATAACGAAATTATATTACAAATTATCCTGATTTAATTTATGGAATTTAATATATATATATATATATATTTTCATACCGATAACGTCCTAGATAAGTAGTCTGGATGGTTTTTAACACCTCGTAACAACAAATTCAAATAACTTAACCACAATAGATCCAATTGATTCAAATTAACGGTATTCTTTTTCGCTGATCGTATCTGCAGCTTTTTACTAAGTTCACGTATTATACAAGGCTTATTGCGGACGCCATATTGCCATTCCTTCCTATTAACTTATATACGACCGACAAGGTATAATAGTTGTTAACAATAATATTTTACCACCACCTTTTTACCGGCCGAAAAAAACTTGTTTATCTCGTATAGTAAGTGCTCTTTTTTATTGGAATCGTTTGTGTTAACCATTTAAATACGTAGGGTCGAATTGTTGGTCCGATAAGTCCTATAATACCGCGACGCGCCCTCCGACGGACCCTACAACGCGCCCCATAACAAGCCTTACAGCCTTACCCCGCAGCCTTGTAACGCGTCTTCTAACCCGCCTTATAACCTCCTATTTTACGAAAATTTTCCACGTATTAAAGCCGCATAAAAAACGCTTGCGTATACGGGTTGGGAATTCGGTCGGTAATCGTATTTTTGTCGGTCGGCTTTAATACTTTCGAAATAAGAGTATATTGGCCTATATACGGTAAGGGGGTAGTCGGTCGCATATAGGTTGGCAGGAAGGAATGGCAATATGGCGTCCGCAATAAGCCTTATACAATACATGCACTTGGTAAAAAGCTGTAGTTACGATTAGCGAAAAAGAATACCGTGGATTTGAATCAACTGGATATGTTGTGGTTGAGTTATTTGAATTTGTTGTTGCGAAGTGTTAAAACCCATCCAGACTACTTGTCCATCCAGACTACTTGTCTGAGACGTTATATTAGTTGAACGATTTTTATTTAACCATTAATCGAACGTAATCAAATCGATTAAGTTCGATTATTATTTTTTAGCGTAATTGAACGATTTTTATTAGATCGTTAGTCGAACGTAGTTAAGCTAACCGAGTTCGACCAATTATATTACGTAATCTTTTAGTCGGGTTTTTGTTTAATTCTTGTCTCGACCGCCTTTCTAAGCTTTTGGTATATTAGGTCCTAGTAATATCGTAATATTTATTGTTATTTTAGTATTAAAATTAGATATTCCAGATATTAGTCGAGAAATATAATAGGATATACCGTAAAGCTTTTCGATTAAGGATTTATAATAGCGATTTAATACAGCGGTTCGTGGTTTTAAGCGATTAAATATAATAAGTTATAGATAAAGCATATTATTTATACCTTATTAAACGTTTAAAAAGTATGAAACCGAATTATTTATTATAAAAAAGGGTAAAATAACGAAAATTTAAACCCGGTAAGTTAAAAACCGTATTACTAATAAAAATATAAAAATAGTTACAGATAATAACGTAGCGGATTCGGATAATAAAAAAAACGATACGTAATTTATCGCGAATAATTTTAATTGAAACGAAATAGTTATTAAATTTTAGTTTAATTTTTTGCCGGTTAAGATTATATCCGTATTACCGTTCGTACACTTTTAACAAAGAATAATTTTGATTTACGGTACCAAACGAAAATAGGATTTTAATAATACGCGTTATTTAACGCTAATTATATGTATAAGGCGGTTTTGATATATTTAAGGAAAACGAAGTTATTATATAAGAAAAGAACCGTAATAATTTAAATCCGGTTAGATTCTGTTATAGTATATGCACGTTTAGTTTTTTATATATATATATTTTTAAATCCGAAAATATTTACGTAAAAATAATTAAAAGCCGGTTCGGTAAACGCGGCTATTTGGGAAATAATAAAATCCCAATATAAACGACGGGCGAACGAGTTGTTTTTTACACAGTTATTTCCGTTTGGTAATAAAAAGGTAAAGTAAATATTTATTTTTATTAAATTTAAACGAGTTTTATTTAAAACGTTCCCGAATAAATTAAACGAAATTAAAGGTTTATATTTAGTTGAGAATATACTGAAATTACTTGAGTGGGTTTTTAAATTCCCATAAATAATAATATTAAGATATTTTAAAAGATCGCCTGGTTTTTACGTTATATATAATATAAAAAAACTTAAGTTTTCGATTTTATAAAAAATATAAGTAATTTTCCGTAAGCGGTAAAATTTGCTAAATCGGAAGTAATAACGTTATATTTTTATATTGTAAACCGATTTATAAAAGTTATAAATTATTATTATGTTATAGGTTTAATAAATCTCCGAACAAATTATAAGGCCGTTATAAATCGCGCCCGGTCCTAATTAAGGTTTAACGCTTATACCCGTTTAGATGAAATTAATAATTAACGATTTAACCGGAATCGAAATATTTAAAATACGAAAGTAGTATATAATTTATGCGTTTCCGTAATATAAAATCGTAATAGCGGTTAGGGCGATATTTATTTTTAAATACATAATTCGCGCCGTATTAAGCGATTTTAATTCAAAGTTTATTTCGTTGTTTTTATTTATAATATCGGCGTAAAATATAATATTGTTTAATATTTTTAATTTCTCAACCTTACTTTCGTTACGGTATTTATATTGGCATAATTCGTTTGCTTTTATATCGTTATCGAAATTAAGAAGTTACCTATTAAAAGTTAATAGGGTTTGTCGGATAATAATAATAATAGTAAGTTAAAAAATAATCGCGATATTAGGTGAAAAGGTAAGAAACGGAATTTAGTATATTATAATTAAAACCGATAACAAAAAAGGCGTTTAGTTTCGGTACGGGGTTATAATCGTAAAACGCGGTAATTATTAATAATTACGTAACGTTAAATGAAGTTATTAATATTTAATTTGTTTAGTTTTATATAAAATTTTTTTTCCTATTTCAGATTAGTTATATATTGTAATATATATATAATAGATTTTTATAGGTATAAAATTAATAGCTTTAAATATTATACGTTTTAATTTATAATTTATTGTAGTTATTAGTATATTATCTCTTTTGCCTTTAAATCTTTTATTTATAATCCCGCATTAAACTTTCTTAAAATTTTATTACACGATTTATTTCGCATTGATCATATTAAAAATTTTTTTTTTTTGCTATTAATATAATTATTCCGGCGTTTGTTTTTTTTAAGTATTAATTCGAAATATTTTAGATTGCGGGTTTGTAATAGGACGTTATTAATTATGTTTTATAGTTTTATTTTTTTACCGCTCTTTTTTTATTAGCGTAAATATAAACTTTTTTAAGGTTTATTTTATTTGTTTCTGGAATTCGCTGACATTAAAATCCCAGATAGATATAGTGATCGTTGGACATTTCGAGTAACCGTCGAAATTTTCGGTTTGAATACCGAATATGCCGCGGCATTTAAAAATTTAATTTTTGTATAAAATTATTTAATTAGTAAGTATCCGCCCATAAGCGCGGAATTTGCTTTCGTTAAATATTATAAAAATAGTATTTATATAAAAGATATCATAAAACGTATTACTGTTTTATATTCCTAATCGAAACTCTTAAAATTACCAAATCTCTAATATTATTTATATTATGTAAATTATTTATAATTAAAAATAGTCGAAAAAGGTTAACGGTTTAAGTTAAACGATTTATTAAAGAAAATACCCCGGTTATGTTTATAATATAAAGGACGTTTATCTTCCGGTTTCAAAAATTTACTATTTAATAATTCGTATTTGCCGTAGTAATAGCTTATTATTTTATCTTGGTATAACGAAAAAAACGAATAATATTAGATATTATTAAGTAATTTTTTTGGCGTTTGGTAAAAACGGGAATTAAAATACGCTAATATATATATATTTATTTCGTATTAACGTTTTCTAAGTTATATATATATAATTTAAATTTAAAAATATTTATTTCAATGATATTTTGATATTATTATTATTAAAATATACGTTAATATAAATACATAGTAAATATATTACGCTTTGCAGTATCTAGTAATGAAAATCGTTTTCTGAAAAGCTTATTATATTATAACTTTATTGAAAAATTCTTTAATTTAAACGAAATTTATTTTATTAGCCAAGGTAACATTTATAAAAAGAATATATATAGTTAAAAATAAGCTACGGAAAATGGCGCCGTAGTTGATATAATTCGTATCGAAAGTTAACTTAATACTGTTACGATTTTTACGTACGTTTTAATTTTTTGCTCAATTATTATATATTTTCGATATACGATTACTGTATTTTACTTATTAAATATCGGTAGTACTATTATAATAATTATATTTCAGAAATTTAATAATATTATATATTTACCGATTCGATTATAGTTGAATTAAGTTTAAAAGTAAAAATACAGGATATAAGTTAAAGGAAATGGGGTAAAATTCGTATGGTAAATAGTTACCGGATACGTTATTAGTATTAAAAAAGAATATGTAATACTATATATTAAAGAAATAAAACTTACGAATAATTAATAAGTTATAAAGATATTTGAAAATAATACATATAATTAAAATTTAAAATACTATATTTATAAATGTATAAATTCTTAAGTATAAATAAGAAATTAATATTTTTCTTTTTATGAAGTTATAATAATATATCTAGAAAATAATTTAATAATTATATAAAAATTAAAGAAAATGTATATTATATTACGAAGTTTTTAATATAAGTTATAAAATCACTTTAATATAATATATACTAAATATAAATATTATAATTATTTAAAATATAATTAATATTACTTACTTAAATATAATTTTATATTATTTTAAATATTTATGATACCTTACCGTATAAAATTATATTTTACAACGTAATAATTATAAATAAATAATTTCTTTTCAACCATAATAAATACAGCTTATAATATATTTTCTAATAATATACCTCGAATAAATCCGGAAAATATTACTCGCCCGGTTAAAAAAATTAAATTTACTAATAATACCTTTAAAAAATACCTTATAACGTACCACATAAACTTACGAGATGCATAAGCTTACGGGATCATTTGTGACATCTTTTAATTATCCAGCTTTTATTAGTTATTTTTTAACATTAATAATATAAAACGGCTTAAAAAAGTAAGAATAAAATTAGTTATATAAGTTAAAAACGAGACTCGAAATTTAATTATGGGATATTTAATTTTATTTATAAAGTTACCTATTTTCCTTATATGCCCGATATAATAGTAAATCTTTTAAAACTGATATTATCTTAAATGCGAGAAAATTAACGCCGATTAAAAAATAATCGATTCTTAATTAAATTTTTAATTTAAATATGTAAACGTTTTTTATTCAGCGTTAGTACGTTAAAATTAATTAAATGGTAAACTTTATTAAACGGTAATAAAAATTCTAAATACGTTTAAAGCGAAAGATAAATTATTAAATGGCTTTATAAGAAGATTTAAAAATGTTTCCTAAATAATTTAAGCTTATTCGGATTTTAATTGCAAAGTATAATATCGTACAAAAGGATATTTATGTTTTCGACGAGATAAAATTTTAATAAGGTTTTTTATAGCAGTTAATATAGTTATTATTAATGTTAAAAAACGTAAACAATTTAAATAATTTTAGTAAAAAAAATCCGGAATAATTTATAATAATATAAAGTATTAATTCTTAAGGTTAGGCCTTACTTTTATTTATTATCCTTACCGAGAAAAACGATTTTTTTCGCTAGTTTAATAATAACCCTTTTTTACCTAATTAAAAGGTTATTATAAACGACAACAGTTAAACGATAAATAAACTAGATTTAAAATAAGTTTAATATTTCGATTAATCTATTCGAACGCGTACGAAAACAATAAAACGTTTTTTATCCTCGACGGCCCCGAAAATTAGCATTTGATAAACTTTAAAAAATTACGCTAATTACGATATTATTACATTGTGTATATGAGCGTATTCTTTTTATTTGTTTTAATTTCTTAACGTATTTTATCTTTTCCTTTTAAAATGCGTTTGTTCGTTATATATTAAGGGTTTTATACGACGTTAAAGTACTTATATTACTAAAAAAGATTTTATTACCGGTTTCCAAAACGCATTTAATGTTATTATAATAACCGAAAATATTCAATCCAGATTGGCCGTAATTGGTTTCGTTTTATTCGATTTTCATCGCGTTTTTTCCGAGTTAAAAGTTTTAGTAATACTTATATTGACCGTCTTTTAAATTATCTTTTTAATTTTATTATTTCGTTATTTACAAAAAAGTTATGTCTAAAGAAATGTTCAAAATTATTAAGGTAATTCGCCGATAAAAACAATTCAGCCGGTTAATTGTTTAACAAAAAATAATTTAATATTTTAATATGAAAACATTTTTTTGGAAAAAAATACGGTTCATTACGCGAAACGAATTACATATTTAATAAACGCCGAAAAATTAAAAATAAACGCTTTCAAATAAAAGAAAATTTACTATAAGGGAGGTACAAACTTTTATAATTAAGAAAGAAGGTGGTAATAAATAATTATAGTTAGAAACGGCCGAAAGAAATCGGTGCAAAAAGGTTTAAGCGAAAAAACGGAAATATAATATTTACGGTAAGCCCAGATATAATACGCGTATTTATAAGGAGGATATAAAGACGTTTAACGGCCAAAAATTCGATTCATTTAAATTAATTTAATATGTTATGGTTAATTATATTGAGTTTGTTATAGTAAGGTGTCAGAAATTATCTCGTAAATTTGCGCATCCCGTAAGCTTATATTAGACGTTATTTTAAAACTAACTTATCTTTAAAAAATTACTCTAAGAACGGATAATAAGATTTCGGACTAAAAAATAACCGGAACCGGCACCGTAATAAATATAAAAACAAAAATAGTTAATCCCCAAAAAATAACCTTAATAACGGGTAATAAAATTCCGGGCCATAAAATAATTAAAAACGGTATTAGAATAAAAACAATTTATTTTTAAGGAATAATTCCGACAATAGGTAATAAAATTCCGGAGTGAAAAATAACCGGAACCGATAACTAAATAAAAATAAAAATAAAAATATTTTTGCTTCGAAAAATAATTTTAAAAACGGATAATAAAATTACGAATTAAAAAATAACTGGAACACGTATTAAAATAACTTACGATAAGGTGGAATTAAGATATTAATTTAATTAAAATATTTTCGTATTAATTAAATATTATTCGTTTATCTTAAAATATAAAATATATCTTACGGAAAATAGATATTATACGTAACCGATTTTAAATAATAAATATATATTATAAGGTTTTATTAATATAGCGAAATATTTAAAAAAAAAGTACTTTATTTTTTAATATTAAAACGAATATATATTAGTAAAAAGATTTTTATTACGAAAAAGTACAGTACTTATATAAATATTAAATATTAATAATGTAATTAGAGATATTATAAAAAATAAAAAAAGGTAAAGTAAAATTTACATTACAACGAATTACGCCGGTTTTATAAGTTATTAAATTCTTAAATTAATTACGGATATTTAATTATTTATAATTTTCGTAATTTAACGAAAAATTAACATAAACCGGACATCGTATAAACGATACAAAAAGAAGTTTATAATTTTATAAACAGGGCCGTTTAATTAAGGAATATATATTATATAGTTACTTTATAAACATTATATTTTACAGAAATTTACAGGTAATAAATATATAAATTACGCATTAAAATAAGGTGAGAAATATTCATATATAATTTTTAAATATTTAACATTATTATATAATCCGGATAAGATTTTCTAAAAGGATTTAAACGTAGGTATTACGCCTAAAACGAATAAAATTTTAAAATCCGAATACGTAAAAAATGTTATTAATATATAAATTATAATCGCACGCGAGAAAAAGTAAAATGGAAGAACAAAGGTTTAAAAAATACTTAAAAATATTAATTAGCAAATTAATTTTAAATAAAATATACGCATTAACTCGAAACTATGCGTTATATTTAATTATAAGTAATACGATATTTTTATATAATTTTACGAAAAGTAATGTATTTAAATAGATTTAATTAATTAAAAATACGTAAATTACAAACTTACTTATTTATATACGTTTCGTTAATAATTATACCGCGTATTATATCGTAAAACGTTACCTTTTTATTTACGGTTTTACTATTAAGAGTAAGTAAATTACGTTAATATAATAATTAGATAATTGTAGTAATATATAAAATAACCGCGAAATTAATTAATTTAAATTACTTAAGTAATAAAAATATATTAATATTTAAGTTATAATATATATATTATATCGCTTATAAGAAAATCAAAAATTATAAAAAGGTAAAATATTATATTAACGGTTTTTTTACGGCTGATAAGTCCTTATTTTACTTATTTAATAACGCCAAAAATAAAAACGGACGGTTGTAAGAAATTATCAACTCTTTGTAATATAGGATTATAATTTTTTTCGGTATTTAAAGTATTACAGTTATCCGAAATTAAATTATCCTTAACGAATTTATTATTAAAAACTGTTCGAGTAATTATGTTAAAACCATTTATAATTTCATTTTTCGTTTCTTATCATATTTAACTAATTAATCTTATTTTTGTCGTTAATAATAATTATGATATTATTAAAATCGAAAAGTTTAATTTTTATAATTTTAAAGCCCTGGGTTAAACTATTTTCTAGTTTCCAGTTAATTCTTTTAATCCGTTATAAATATCTTTTAATCAGTTAAAAATTTCAAAATAAAAGATAAGCTCTTTCGAAAATTTCGTTACGAAAATTCCGAATAACGTAAAGCTTATCCTGCGAAAAAGCATAACGGGTATGAAATTCGCATTGTAAAGAAATACAATATCCGACTAAAAACGAATTTTAGAAAAAAATAATATTAACGTTATATATATTATTTCTCGACCGGCGGAATTCGTTCATGAGTTATAAATTATAATATTTGCGTTTTTAACTAAGTATTATTTATATTCTTTCTTTAGTTTTATTAGAATCTAATTTAATATTATAAAACGTAATATGTATTTAAAATTAAACATTTTATTACTGTAATTAAATTAACCCGCCTTATAAAAAATACTAACATCGGTATTAACCGTTTAATATAAGTAATATCGTTATATTATATAATATACGAAAAATATAAATAAATTTAAGTTTTTTAAAACACAACTGGAATTATTTTTCAAATTTTTTATTCGCAAAAATGGTATCGATTAAAGATTAATTATTATTTTTAGTAAGCTTAAAAAAGTTATTACCTTACGCAATATCGCCCATATTAAAAATATCTCCGGCCTTACAGTTATCCGCTGGGAAAATTTTATTTAATACGTTTTAATTAAAATTTCATTACTTAAAAAATAATATAAATAAGTTATATTTCTTAATTAAAAACCGAAATACTTAGAGGTTATCTGTTAAATTATTTATATTATTAAGTAACGTATTATTAACAAATAATAACAGAAAACTTTCGTCGGAAAAACTCTTATTTATTAACGCGTCCTAATTAGGACCCCCGTAGTATTTTTCTTATTTATTTAACGCGATTAAAATACTTAAAAACTATAATATATGCGATATTTTCGATTTCGGCGATAATTAATCGGAAAGATATATATTTTATAAATTAATAAATTATATTTTCGACACAAAATTCTCGGTAATTCCGTATACAGTAAACATTTTATTAATAAATAAGTTATATCGAACGTAAAACTTTTACAAAAATAACGCAAATATACAAAAATTATATATATAAAAGATACAGAGTTTAAATAATAGAATTTCGGCGATTTTTAATATAATTACGTTATATTATTTAAGAATTAACGATCCGGTTGTAAGGTTACTTACGTTTTATACGTTCGGGTTATATTATCGAATTAATAAGTACTTACAAATATAAATAAAAAATTTATCTATATATTAAATAAAGTAAAAATAAAAAGAAGTTATTATTATTTATCGTATAATTCGGTTATTTCGGTTTAACTGGCCCATATTTTCCGAATATAATTAATTATTTTTTAATCTCTATAAATAAAATAACAATGTTTCGAAAAACGATAAAAAGATTTTTCTTTAAATTTATATATTTCCTAAAAGAGTTTTCGATAAACGTTATAAGTACCGTGAATAATACCTCCGTTTTTATTAATTATATCTAACGAAATCGAATAGCATTTATTATACGGTATACGTTTTAATTTAAAAAAGCCGCGAAATTTTTACTCATTACGCTTATAAAGGGTAATAATAAAAATAAAAATTAAAGTTCGGATAATGTAAATTACGAATTAATAAAAAATATTAGGTAATAATAAGTATTATTACAACGCCTTATAAAACCATTTTATTTTATAATATTAGTTAGGCTGAAATATAACGTAGTTTAAGGTTTTAATAAGAATATAATTGTAATAACTAATAAAAACGGTAAGAATATTTCACATAATAAAGTTTTATCGCAACGTTATATTATAAACATAATTTTAAATATTAAAGTTATCGTATTAGAATACGATATCGTTTTATTATACCTAGTTATACAACGTAATGTATTTTAATTAAAATTATATTATTATAAAACAATTATCGCAATTATTATACTTTTTTTATTAACCGGTTTATATTTTTATTTAACGTAATATAACATTCGTTAATACTTAACCTTTTTAACATATCGATATTCTTTTGTATTAAACTTAAAAATAATAAAAACTTGCTTAATAAATTAGCTAAATACTTACCGTTGATTTTAGAAATTATCTTAACTATAATAACTAAAATTATAAAAAAGAAAATGGATAAAAATATTTAAATCGGTATTACGACGAAACCACTTCGCTTTCCGTTTTGTATTATACGATTACAACCTTTACTTTAAGTATATAATTACTTAATTTAAAACTTAAACTTATTGAAAGTAAGCGTTTTTACAAAACGTTAACTTTTATCTAAAGTAATATAAATTATTTTAACGTTAAAAAATACCTCCTTTAACAGACAGCGCAATTTAAACCTTTTTATAAAAGTTTTAAACTCCCTATATAATATATTATGATATTTACGTATAATAGGGTTTTAGTTAATAAAAATTATAAACTCCTGTTAATTTTCGCATATTATCAACTTATCGCGTAATCTTTTTTTAATACGTTAATTAAACGGTTAATCTAAACGGTTAAATTATTAACTCGACTATTATTATTATAAAAAACTTAATTACGGATAAAACTTTCGAATGTTATATCCGGTCGTTAATTTCACCAAAATAGTAACGTACGTTTGCGTATATAAATATATTTTTTTTAAGTTCGCGTAGTGAAACTGGAAAAATTCGAATTCGTCGTATTTTGAGAAAAGGAACAATAACGTAACGGGTTCGGGCTATAATTAATTCACCCTTTAAGGTTTAAAAGTGGCAAACGGGTGTTAATTAGAATTATCGTAGTATTAATAATAAGCTATAATTAGGATAATCGTTTACATGTTACGGCTGCACCTTAGCCATCCCGCCACCAGGGCAAAAGATCGGTAGAATGATCGCAATTCTTGGCAATCATTCTTGGTGCTACAGCTGTATATGTACTGGAGCTGTCTACGGTGGACAAGGCCGTGACCATACATATATATATGTAGCTATAAAACGTGTTATTACTAAGTTATTACGGATATTCGTTTTTTTAAAACAGTAATTGCAGAAAACGAACGCTTTTTTCTACGACTTTACCTTAGGCCTCGCTGGCTCGTTACGGGGACTTGGCATTTTTTGGGGATTTAATTAGTTAATATTTAGCGTTGTGGAGCGGTACTTGAGTAACTTTGAAGAAATTGGGAAAACGAGCCAGGGAGGCCTGAGCTAGCTGAGGTAAATAATTATTATAGAACAGCTGCATAGCTCTTAAGGTCTTAATATTAGTTAATTAACTTATTTCACGACCCTGGTGAGGCTCCACACCTTACTACTCCTCCATATTCAATTCGCAACCGAGGGACTTTTCCCCACCCGGCAATGTTTTACTATCATAACAAGAACCATCATCATCTTATTCCTCCTCGCCGTCCTGGCTCAAGCCGCCATCAGTCAGGGGTTACTGGTGATGTAATAGAGGACTTATAGCAGTAGTATACTACGAAACGAATTCTGAGGCGCGATGAGGAGCCGTTGAACATCCGACGCCATTCTTTTAGTCGCAACAGCCTGACACTGCGTAGCATCACGCATCTCTTGACGGTGGGCAATTGCTTCTCTGCAGCTGCCCCGGAGACTCCCAGGTACACTGTCACGCGCACATTACCATCTCACTGGCGCTCAAGCGCCAGGTGATTCCCTTGTTGTGTTGGCTTGCTGGAGAGACGTCTTCACCTTCTTTCCCCATCCCTGTGAAATTCTTCTACATACCGGTGACCGACTACATCGTTCAGGTCAGCGCTGGATTCAAAACAACTAACTCAAATTAAGGGGTCCATTTTGTTAATTTGCCTATTTCTGCCGCCAGGTTGATTAGTTGGTCAATTTGCAAATCGATCCGTCAAACGTATAGGAGGCTCATGTGACTAATACTGTTTAATAGGGTAAAACTGAAGTTATTCTCAACCCTCACGACAGTCGAGGGCCCCCGATCCTAGGTCCAAAGGGCATAAAACCCTCCTCACCCAAGTCTTCGTGAACTGGAATCCCTCGATGGTATGGGGCTTCACGGTGAGCCTCCGCGACGTGAGCTTCAACTTGGCAGGACTGAAGGACATCTCCAGTCAGCCGCCATGGCTAGGATGGCGAAGACGTCGGTTGCAGGCTTGGTGAGGAGGGGGTAGGTCTCCCGGTGGTCCAAGGTCTACGGACAGTGTCAGGGATCCTGAGGGGGGTTACCGAAGGTATACTTGAAGCTCACTACCGTAGGAGGTAAATCGGCGCTGAGAAGCCTCTATTTCACGGTGGAGATAATCAACACCTCGAACGGCGGGGAGTGCTAGCCTCTTTATACTGAAAACATTATTAAGAAAAATCATCGCAGTCAGTAAATTGACGCGCTCAAAGGGAGATACCGGAAAGGTGACGCGCCTCGGTAAAATCCGAGACTGTGAAAGCGGAGGGTTAGCGCGGCGTGAAGGTCGAAGGAGGACCGTGGAAGCCGAAACTCAGCGCCAGCGATGCGACGCGTCGTGGCGAAGGAGACGGCACCTTGCCCGAGCCAGAATCCTGTAATTCCATTGGTCAAAAGTTCCACTGAAAGTTGATGAGGTGGCGTTCGCATTTAGGGGTATCCCCAGTTCAGGTGAGGCCGGATCATCAGCCGCGCTAAGGTCACGGTGCGGTGTGAGTTCGGTGGGCTGGGTAGGCACGCTGCGATCGCCTACGTACTGATACAATAACCGAACTCCTTGCTGGCTCAATGGAACCTATCCGGCTGGATGGCGCCTCAACTGGCATTTTAAGGGTTTTTTTCAATCGCAGGGCGATATTTAGTACACCAAGTTATACATTAGTCGCACTTGGAATGTCTCTAACCTCCAGTTGAACGCCTGCAACAATTCCGAACGGTATACGCGGAGCTAGACGAATATACGGTCAGCAGGTCTGGCATCTCCTTGGCACTTAATTCGAAATATAACCACCCCCAGGGGGATTTAGGTTGAATGCATAATGAGCCGGATATACCGGAGTCGGATGCACCAGGGTTCAACTAGTTAAGCGTGGCAGTGCAAACTACAACTACCTGCTAGTAAAACATCAATAAAGTAAAGAACTTGATACGAAAGAAACGAAACATAAATACCCTGGGTTTCCCTCTCTCCTATTCCCTTCCATCGCATGTAAATCCTAGCTCATCCCCCAAATTAGTCAACGTACCCTCGACTTGACCTTCTGCTACAACCAATATGAAGTATTATACGATTCTTCTGGCGCTTGTCGCATCCTCGAACGCCGCGTTTTGCAACTCTGGATGGGGCATGCCAAGTGGAGCTTCATGCCCTTCTAATTTTGTGAGTTCGGTATAACGATAGGGAATCAAACAGGCGCTAATGATCGCAGCGCAATGTCTACTGCGTAAGCCTTTTCGGTACTATGGGGGTGCCTTTACTCACGACACCTTTCCAGTGCGAAGAACCAGGAAGTCCGAGCAGAAACTTCCCAACATTCAGATCATGTGTGAATCCCTCAAGGAACGGGCAGCCCGTCCTTGCTTCTTGCTTGAACAGCGGTGTAAGTCGGAAGTCCAATATACTGTGCCAAAGACAAAATGTTAATAGGTTCATTAGTTCGCACGCTGCGTAAGTAATTGGTAGCAATGTTCTCGGAACCATTCTAACACTAGTAGTGTCCTTAACACCTCGCACGTTGATATGGAATACTGCAACTGTCCGAGCATGGGAGCAGTATCTACGGTATAATTTAGTTATATGCTAGGGATTTAAATAATAGCCTGGAACGCTTGTGATATTAGATTTCACAGCCAAAATAAAAGGGTTCTTGGCTGGGCAGTTAAACTCGCATATTATACAAATATGGTGCTCTTCCACTGTGTTGAAGGTAGCTTTGTTAAACTGTGTAATGCCTCGTATTAACGGATTAAAGACCATTAGAGGTAAACGAGGGCTATTCTATCAACTTCTTTCTATTGCCCTCGTTTCAACGTAGTGATCTTGCGAACGAAGTGGACGAGGGTTATTGTGTCGAAAAATCCGTTTCCCTTAGAACTCAGTCCAGCCTAACCGCATTTGGATCTTAGCAGGCCTAAATAGGAAAGTAAAGGTAAGCGCACTATGCGGCCGCGGCGCCCCCCCCCCCCCAAACTCGCCCTTTGCCTGGAATTGCCTAGGGCCGGTATGCATACGTACGGTTAACGTTATGAAAACGAGGGCATATTGTGCTTGCCGCGGCGACGCGGTAGCCTCACGTATAAGTATAAAATTGTAAGAAGAGATTATCTTAAAGAACTTACTACGAAACCCGCGAAAAGCTGAACATTATAACAATTAAAACTTTTACCTAAAGAGTTAACCCATACCCATATTTTTAAAGTGTTTTTAAAACCAATTAACAGCAATTTTGTTTTAAACAAAGAGGCATAATAATGTAGTTAAGATTAATACCGATTTTAATTTTAATACTTAAACCGACATATAAACGGATATAACGTCTTATACAAGCTCGTCGGCAGCTTTTTAACAAATCGCGACAACAAATTCGAATTAAACAACCACAACATATTAAATTAATTTAAATTAATCGGATTTTTTTATCGTTAAACGCCTTTATATCCTTCTTACAAATACGCATATTATGTTCGGGCTTACCGCAAACGCCATATTGCGGTTTTTTCATCTAAACCTTTTTATAGCAATTATCTTTAGCTATTACCAGCTACGAGTATTTACTATTACCTTCCTTCGTAATTATAAAAACTTATGCCTCCTTTTTAATATATATCACTTTTGTTAAAAAATATTTATTTTTAATATTTCGGGGTTTATTAAAAATATAATTCGTTTCGCATAATAAGCCGCATATCTTTCGAAAATAAGCGTTTTCATATAATAATATTTAATTACTTTTTGTTAAAGAATTAATTAATTTGATTATTTTTATCAGCGAGCTATCTTCGTAATTTTTAATTTTCTTTAACAAATTACGCATTTATCGAATCATTTTGGCACTATTTTTTTAAAGATTTTCGCAAGTAAGGAAATAACAGAATTAATAAAAGTAGGTGGAAAACCCGTTAATATAAGCATAACTAAAACTTTAATTTAAAAAAAAAGGCGATTAAAATCGAATAAAACAAATCCCGATTGTGCGAATTCCGCTTCAATATTATCAGTTGTTATAACAATTTTAAACGCGTTGTAAAAACCGGCGATAAAATTTTCCTTAGGAATATAAGTAACGTAACGTCGTATAAAACCCTTAATAGGCCGCGAATAAACGCGTTTTAATGAAAAAGAAAAAACAAAATACGTTAAAAAGTAAATATATATAAGAAAAATGCGCGGGCATAATAAAATGTAATAATATCATAGTTAACGTAATATTTTTCAAATTTTATCAAATAATAAATTTTGTAACCATCGAAGATAAAAAAACGTTTCCATCTTTTTGAACCCGTTCGAATATATTAATCGAAATATTAAACCTATTTTAAACTTAATTTATTTATCGTCTAACCGTTATCGCTTATAATAACCTTTTAATCAGGTAAAAGTAGGTTATCAGCAAATTAACGAAAAAAAAATTTCCTGATAAAAATACTAAATAGAAATAAAACCTAACCTTAAAACTTAACAGTTTAAATTACTATAAACCATTTCCGATTTATTTGTTAAATTGATTTAGGTTTTTTAAGTTTTTTAATATTAATAATAACTATTCAATTACTAATAAAAACATTATTATGAATTTTATTTCGTCGAAATTTTAAATGTCCTTTTCCGTAATACCGTATTTAATAATTATATTCCAAATAAAATTAAACCACTTATAAAATAGCTTTAGATTTTCGTATAAAACCTTTAAATAATTAATTTTTCGATTTAAACGCGTTTCGGATTTTTATTACCGTTTAATAAAGCTAACTACCGAATTAACCCTAACGCGTCCCGTAACGCGTTACGTAAATAATAAATTCGCCACATTTTTAACATATTTAGGCTAATTAAAAAACACTCGCGCATTTAAGTTAAGGATTTATTCGATAACCGATTCCTTTTCGGCTAGCGTTACTTTTCGCAAATTAAGAGTTATATTAGTTAGAAAGGGTTTACCGTTATATCGGTCTTTTAAAATAAATACAAAAAGATAATAAATATTATAAAGCTTCTTCTAATTAAATTTTTAGGTTTGCTTTTTAACCTGGAGAGCTAAAGTTATCCTAGGTTCTTTTATAAAACGTTCTATTATGTTGGTATTAAGAAATAAATCTTGAAAGTTAAAAGGTTAAAAAGTTGAAAAAAGCGGCCAACGAGCTTATAAGGCCGACGAGCTGACATACGGCGCTAAGTAAAAAATAATATAAATGTAGGTTAAGTTAAGTACTTCAACTATTAATTAGCTTTCGAAGTTTAAGTATAAAGTAATAAAAATGTTAAAATATATTATACTACTCTTTCAGTAAAACTTCGAATAATATTTAAAGGTTTTAAGGAACTACGTCCTAGTATTTGCGAAATAAAATATATATTAAAAATTATAATTATAATATTCTAGATTCGAAAACACAAATTCCTTAATATATATATTTAAGGTATATGCCGATGTAACAGAGTGTATAAATTTAGTAAAAAAAAACTTTTAATACAATTACCTACATTATAAAAAATGTATAAGGATATACATTACTATTGCTATTAAAAACTAAGATAGTGAACAATATAAACGAGCGAGCCGTTATAAAGGATCTCTTATAAAACCATTAAATGTTTTAATTATAACGTAATAAATTAATTTAAAGTTGTCGGAATGTTTATAGTTAAACGTTTTCAAAACTTCCTTGTAAGTGCGCGTATTATGTTCGAGCTTACAATTTATATTTTATTTCCGTTAATTGTCTTACACTTTACTACGATAATTACTTTTTACAATTTTTAATAGCGATTGAAAACTATTATTAATTTTAAAAGAAATTATGAAAACCTTGATCTTCCTTAAAATATATGTTTCCTGCTTTCCAAAAACAGAAAATATTTTTAATTTTCAATTTTTAGTAAGAATATAATTTATTTCGTAACACTAATTTTTTTCTATTTTGAGAAAGGACAATTTTCAGCAAAAATATTAAGTTATTTTGTATCAAAATATTACCTGTTTAATAAGCGTTGGCCGTGAATTACCTCAATATTTTTTTATCTTCTTTTAAAATATTATAACAGCTGCGCTAGTTTAATAATATTATTAGAAGTTTTCTTAAGGACATAGCGGAATGAATGAGGTTAAATTTAGGAACGGTTAATATAAATAGAATTAACACTTTTAAAGCGGAAATAACGCGATTATAATATAAGTAAATAAATTATATCATTGTAAATAGGGCGTTACCCTTATAGAGTATTATAATAACCTTTAAACCATTTTATAAAAAGGTACCAGCATTGTTCTTAATAATATAAAAATCGTAAATTCGTAAACAACCTCTAATATAAAAGAGATGAATATATTTTAATACAAAAACATGAAATAGATTAAAAGGTAAAGGCCGAGAAGAGAATAAACTTATGTAGAAAATGCAATAATACTATTAATCTTTTGAGAATTTTAGAATTTAATCCAAGAATAGTTCCCGTAGTTATTTAACATAAAAAATACGGTTCGAGTTTTTAATACTAGTTTACTATATTTATTTCAATATTTACTATATTTAAATTCACTTAATTGTTTTAACCCTTTTCGTTTATAATAACCCCGTAATTAAATTGAAATAAGTTATAAGGGAATTATCAATAGTGCTATTTTTAACAGTTATAAAATAAGTGTAAAGTTTATTCTAAAAGTTTAAAAGTTATATTATTACAAACTATTTCCATTGTTTTACTAAGATTATTTAAATATTTTAGTCTTAAAATAAGAATAATACTCATGTCGTATATAAAACAACTGTAAATAAAAAATTAGTATTCTTAAATATATAATACATTATTAAAGATATCGTTTTATTCGATTTATAACTTAGATAGGTTTAAAGCTTCTACCCTCGTATAAAAGCTTTTTTTACTTTATTAATTTTTTTAAGGGCGCTTTAATTGTTATACCGTTTAGTAAAGGTAAATATTTAACCGGTTTTGATATAAATTATACTCTGAGAAGTAAGTGAGAAATAATTTTTATTTTTAATCTGTTAAAACTGTAAAAGAACGATTTACGTATTTCGATTAAAAAAGGGTTAATAATAGAGTATATGTGTCGCCGTTAGTCGTCGCGAAATAAGAGCATTATTAATTCGAGCGTATCGACGGGAAAGTCGGACTTTAAACTGGATTCGAGGACATTATTTATAGACTATATTTTAAAGTTCCGTGCTTTCTTTAATATTACAAATAACTCATTTCGTTCTAGCTTTTTTATTCGACGTTCTATCTTGTCGACGTTAAGAAATTCATAATTATATTAGAAATGGTAAAAGCTTAAGTGATTGGCTCGCTGGCTTACTTAGAACATTATCTACATTCCTGTTTTACAAATTTATATAAGTATATAACAAGGCAAAATTTAGATTTTAAAAACAACAAAACAAACTACAACGATGTAGTTAAACGACAATTATTAAGTAATTATAAAAAGAAAAGAGATAAAGATTTAACGTTAATAAATTTTTTTAAAAAAAGTTAATAAAACGAGATAGGAGTTAAATAATAAATAGTAATTTTTAAATCTTATCGTAAGAAAATAATATTAATACCCTAGGATTTGAGTTAATATAATAAGGCTTTACGGTTATTATATACGGTATTACTATATTATATATAAACAATAAAAAGAGTATATTTATTATGACACGAGAAAAATAGCGTAGCTATTACATTTATAAAAAGTGTAACGTTAACAGCTTAGGCGACTAACCGCCTTGTTCTGCCTTTTTACTCACTTGGTGGCACTTGGGACTGTAATATTATTATTAATTATATTTTATAAGTAAAAAGATAAGGGTTTAATCATAGCAAATACAAGAGCGATAACTCGCAACATTCTCTATAACATCGTTATCTTAGTAAAAATGTTTTATAAAAAACAATAAATAAGTGAAGTAGCTTTCGACCGCAGCTAAAGAATATAACTTCCTTTATGAAAGGTTTCATATTAATGTTATTAATTATATATTAAAAAATTTTAAAAAGATATAAATTTAATAAATACTACAAAAGGTAATAAAGAACACTTTAATGGCATTTAAAATTTATCTAGCATTTATCACCGAGAGTTAAAGATATAAAAGTAATGAAAAGATTTATTACTATACTTGTAATCTATAGAAAAGGGTGGGAAGACAGTTCATTCGTATAATATTTTACAAAATAAGAAAAGAATTTAAAAAAAAAGATATTAAAATACAATTAGAACTCAAACAAATAGTTTAACTACAAAATTGTATGTAACGATAAAGGTGATATAGGTAGAATTTAAGAAGTAAGTTTAGTAATTAAGCAATAAAAGAAAAAATAAAACTTTTGAATAAAAAAGCTGTAATATAATAAAGTTAAAGAGAAATAAAGAGATTTTAAATATAGTTTATAAGCGATAATAAAAATTCACAATAACTTTATTATTTCCGCTGATAAACTAGTTTATATTATCATAACGTGATAATAACTTTCGAAGTTTATTACTAACTTGACGTCTAGTACAAGCTTTGATAATATTCACACTTTTCGAATAATATTTAGCAAGTCTTTAATAATACGATTTTAACTGTTTATTTGTTAACACCTTAATAATAACCGAGTAATGAAAAAAAGTATCTTTAACCGTTTAAACAAGGATAATAAAAGTGTTACTTATGTATAAAGAGCTTAAATTTATAAACAATAATATTGAATTTATAAGACACAAACGATATAACGGTGTTCCGTCCTAACGCGGTTTTATACTAGAAATACAAAAATATATAACGGATGAAAAAGTCGAGTATTAAATAAATTTACACTTTAATACGTAAAAATAACTAAAATTCTAACTGTAATAAAATATAATAAACCTTAAAAACATAATTAAAACAAGAAGTGGAGTATAAACTAATTATATATAAAATTAAATTTATTTTGTGAAATATTATATAATACGCTAGTTTACTTAAGGATAAGTTTAATTTTAACGAAATAAAACTTTTAATAACACTTTATATAACAACTAGTATATTTAATATTAAAAGTGAACAACGTAAAAGCTTAAAATTAATTTTTTAAGGAAAAGAAATAGAAATTATAATAATAATAATTAATATAAACTATTAAAATTAAGGTTACCTTTATTTCATTTTATTGCACAGGAAAACTAGCGGTTTTATTCGAGCGTTAATAACTAACTTTTATTAGATTTAAAACCTATTACAGATAGAAAGGTTTAAGGTTTAAGAATAGAATTTAAAATCTATTAAATATAACTATAAAACTTATAATAAGCATTATAAAAATAGAAAAGCTTTTAATTATTCACAAATTCGAAGATTATTTAAACTTTTATAATAACGTATTACTCGAATAACCTAGATACATAATTAAGCTGGACATTCTTTTAGCTATTTTAACTCCCCATCTTTAATGGTTTATTCTCTAATATAAACATTATATAACGTTTTATAAAACATGCGAAAATGAACTTAGCTGTTAAAGTTGAAAAGCGAGACCCGATATTTAAATATAAAAAACTGAATTCTATTTATAACGAGCTATAATTTCCTATATAAACGTAATATAACAGTAAATGTAGTCGAACAAATAGTAATCTTTTTTATTTACTTTTTCTAAAGATTAATGCCGACTGAAATAATGTTAATTTTTAACTAAATTCTTAACCTAAACGTGCGAATGCTATATATCTGGCAGTAATAAGTAATTAGTAAAGTTAATTTATTACTTATTAAACGTGTTGTAAAATAACTAGAGGTTAAATAGGCGTAAAGTTTTGTTAATTAGTAAAAAATATTTTACATGTGTTTAAAGTGGAAAAAAATTATAAACGGTATCAAGCAAAAATCCCAAAACTTTTCGAAAAGAGTTCGAGATTTTCATTCATTATTATCCCAAAATATAGTATTATAAAAAGTATATTTATACTTTGAACTAACTTAAATTTCGAATAGGGCTTTTTTTAATAACGAATATAATTATGAACAGTATTAAACAAGGTAAAAAGCGTAAATAAATACTGTAAATTAATAAAAAATAAGTTATTTTATTATTTATTATTATGGCGCCAAAAAACTACATTTAATTTTAAAATTTAATAACTTAATATTAGTATTAGTTTAAAAAATAGTAGTAAAGAATAAAAGTTAAAAAATGAACTAGTAAGGTTTAAAAACGGTTAAATATTTTAATTATATATTCGAACACCAATCAAAAGACTAAGACTTTCTGGTGTTTTCGACAGCTACGATAACTATTATTCGATAAATTCGAATGTATTGCGCTAATTACGTTAGTATTATATTTTTCATGCCCGCGTATCTTTCTGTATACACTTAACACTTCTAATGAATTTTTAATTTCTCTCCAAAACGCGTTTATTTATAATATATTAAAAGTTTTAATAGGACGTTATTATATTTATAATCGAAAAGGAATATTAATTGCAGGCTTTTATAAAGCGTTTAAAATTCTTATAACGCCCGATAATATTAATACGGACTTGCGAAAACTGGTTTCCTTTTATTTAATATTAATAACGTTTTAATCGAATTTGAAGCCTTTAAAACTATTGTTACGCGGATCGCCTTTTTATTAATTTCTAATAATTTTATTTCCGCGCTCGTAAATACTTTTAAAATATTCGTAAAGTAAAATACTATAAGCTCGTTATTTATAAAAGAAGATTAAACATTACTATAGTAGCTAGGCGAGAAATATCGTTATATTTGTTATTTTTTTAATAAAAAATAAACTGTGATTATTCTCCGAAATTCCTTGTTTCGAGAAAGAGTTACTTATTAATGCAAAATTAACAATGTTTTAAGCAAACGTTAACGAATTTAACATAAATGTTTTAAAAAAGAAAATACAGTTTTAATACAAAGAATATACGGGTTTGGGACCGCAAAAAAAGTAATAGGAAAAGGCAGCTAAAAACGGATAAATATAATTATCGTAAAAAGGTTGCGACGAAAAAATAAAAGTATAACGTTTGCGGCTCTCCTTAAAGAAGACGTAACAGTGTAGACAAAGCTGGATAAAATGATAGATTAGTATCTTAATTTCTAAACTTCATTACCTATCTTTTTTATAAGCTACTCTATCCCTCAACTCCTATCTACGTCGACTTCTATCAGTATTCTAAAGGGCCTTCGCTACCCGGAGCAACCGGGTAAACCATCGCCCGTATTTTTCTAACTTGTAATATTTTAAAATATTAATATCGGTAACTATTAATCCGGTATTTTCTCTATTTTATAAATTTACTAATAATTCCTCTATTCTTATAATATTATTTGGCATAAATCTTTGTAAAAGTTAATTACATTAGTTTTTCCGAATAATACGAGATTTAACAATTAAAAAACAAAAACGATTCCTTTAAGAATATTTTTTAAGTTTATAAAATTATTGATATTGTTCGCTTAATTGATAACTTTATAAAATTTATTTATACTAACTACAATAATGTAGTTAAAGCTTTTATTAGCACGGATTACCGGTATTATATTTTAATTTCGTTATATATTAAGTTCTGAGAATAATATTATTTTATAAACTATAAGATAATCCTGTTATAGAAGTTATGAAGGCTTGTAAAGCCCTTAATACGCACTTCTAGTTCAATCTTAAAAGTTACCGCATAAACCGTAAAGTTTTTTAAGTCATATTACCTTTAGGAACTATGACGAACCGGAGAGTCAACGCGTGTAAGATTTATCAAAGTCGAACCTTACTAGCAACCACGTATTAAAAAATAAGGCTTTACGAAATAAAGGTATAAAATTGTATTTAAATTATGAAAATTATCAATTGTTAATATTAATCCACTATACTGGGTCTAGTATTTATAGCACGAATATAGCGTATAATAGAGTTTATATATTTATCATAATTTAGATAATATAGCTTAAACGTAGAAGTATTTCGCATCTTATATAACCCTTGTGACAAGCTAGGACATAATACGCGCACTTGTAATAAATCTGTAAAAATGTTTAGCGAACAGAAATCCGATTAATTTGAATGAATTTACTATATTATAGTTAACTAATTGGAATTTGTTATCGCGAAGTGCTAAAAGCTGTCCCGCTTGATAGTATGTCTAGCTTAATCGTGTGATACCATAATATAATACTGCAGATATATATGTATTCTTTTATTCGTTTTTAAGCTTTTAATAAACTTTATTCCTTTATATTAAAACTTATGTATTTATTATATAGCCAGTATTTTATTTTAAGTTTTATTATGATTATATTGGGAGATTTTATAGTATATTTACACTTCTTATAACGATCGATAATATTAAAGACAGATTTGCAAAAATAGAACGTAATTTGTTTCATTTTTAAATCCATCTGTAATATTAGTTCTTTTATTTATTTTTACCATCTCGTTTTTTAATTTACCTATTTAAACTATTAATAATATTATTATAATAAATTAACGAGTACGGTATTTATGGAATAAGATGTTCTAATATAGCCTACCAATAAATATAATTAAAACGGTACAGTGTTTTAAAGAACATCAGCTAATATTATTATTTGAAAAAGGTTCCGTGATGAAAAAAACTAATACACAATTACAACTTCAAATAATTAAAAGAAATTAAAACACAAAAAGGTTTACAAAAACAAATAAAAATATATGATTTACGACAAGCTTGGACATAATACGCGCACTTATATAGAGTTTATAAAAATGTCGAACGAAAAAAAGGTTAAATTAAGGTAAATAAATTTATAAAATTATAATAAATATATTAAACAGTATTAGTAAAAAATACTAATAGTATTCGAAAAGCGTAAGGTTTTAAAAGTTTTATATAATAAATTATATCTTTTTAATAGTATTTATATATAATGTACCATATAAGCGAACAGCATATATAAACGAGCTGAACACCTTTTTTAACAAATTAATTACTTATTTATAAATTTTTTTTCGTAACACTTACGTTATGGCACGTTTTACAAAAAAAGCGAAAATGAATTAAGCCGTTCAGGCGAAAAAACGAAACCCGAAATTTAACTATAAAAAGCTTAGTTTTATTTATAATATGTTATATTCCAGTGTAAAGGCGCGATATAATCGTGAATTCGTTCGGACTAGTATTATCCCGAATTTGCCAAAATTTGCGCCGACTGAAAACAAATCCATTATCGCACGAAGTTTTATGTTAAATGCGTGAACGTTTTTTATCCAGTAATAATATATTAAAGATAGAGCGAATTTAATGCTTATATAACGCGTTATAAAATACGCTGAAATTAATTAAATATTTAATTTTTTCAAACGGTAATAAAATGTTAAAACGCACTTAAAATAAACTATAAAACATTACAAGTTTTATATAAAAGTTTAAAGGTTTTTTATAAATAATTTATATATATTCGAGTTATAATTATATAATATAATATTATAATATAATATTTATACTTTTAACGAAATAAGGTGTTTAATATAGTTGATTATAATAATCGGTATAATTATTACTCGTGTTAAAAGCTGTAAAATATTTTATATAATAAGTGAGTAATTTTTAAAGTTAAAAATTATTATAGGCGAAAATGCCTAAAATATAAAAAATTCAATTTAAAATCGATTAAATATTGCGATAAATATTTTTAAACACGTATTAAAAGTTCAAAACGTATTTTCCTTTTCGATAGTTACAAAAATTACCATTCGTGTCACGGCCTTGTCTACAGTAAACAGCTCCAGTATATATACAGCTGTAGCACCAAGAGTGATTGCCATAATTGCGATCATTCAACCGATCTTTTGCTCTGGTGGCTGGATGGCTAAGGTGCAACCGTAAAAATTCCATTAAATTCGAAAGTTTTTATAACACTAACCTTATTATTTTATTTTAAATACTAATTTATGTTCTTAATAAAGTTTAAATTTTCGATACATATATTTTTTCCGTATTTAAACGTATTTATTTAATATATATCGAAGATTTTATACGACGTTACGTTAACTATATTATAAGAGAAATGGTTTATCCGCGGTTTTTATAACGCCTTTAAAATTATTAACACGACTGATATTATTAAATTTAGCTTAATAAAAGTGGGATTTGTTTTAATTAATCTTAAGTACTTTTTTTCCGAGTTTAAACTTTTTTTAATTATGTTTAGGCCAACCGTTTCCCCGTTAACCTCCGGCAGTTTTATTGGTTCCCCGCCCGTGAGAACTTTTAGAAATATTATAAAAGAATAAGGAAATAAAAACCTTGTTTACAAAAAGAAATTAGAAATTATAAGAGTTATATTTAACATATATCGTTAAATAAATTAATTATTTAATAAAAAGTAATTTGCAACTCTTATACGAAAATAGGTTTTTAGACGAAAAAAGTACTTAATTATACAAAATAAATTACGACCCTAGTAACGGCTTGGAAATTAAAAATAAACGTTTTCAAAATGGAGAGGTAGTTACTGAAAAAAATAAAAGGTTTTATAACCACAAAAAAATATAGTAATAAATAACCGCAGCTAATAAAGGTCGAAAAAGCTTATCGTAAAAAGATTTAAACGAAGAAAGAGAAATGTAACGTTTACGGCAAACCCGGATATAATACGCATATTTATAAAAGGGATATAAGAATACCCAATAATAAATAAGCCTTATAAAAATATAAAGTTATAAAAATAAAAGGTATTGTATATTAGAAAGGGATAAACGAATAAAGCATTATACATTTAAAAACTATTAAAATAATATCGCACTATATTTTCTAAATAATATTACTTTAAAGTAAAATATATAGACATAAAAAGAATATATTTTTATAAAGTTATTTTAATAGTATAAAATGCGAATTAATTAGATATTATAAAAACTAGGTATTTAAATTTGGAAAGTTAAATACATATGTTACGTTTTTAATTTTAAATCTATTATACTTGATTTTATACAAGTTTTATAATCCGAGTTTAAGCAACGTTTATTTCAGGGAATAAACTTTAAGGCTTTTTTAAATTTAATAAGTTTTACTTCAGCTATACTCGAGAACATCGCAGAATACGGAGAATTATTATAACTAAACTTAATTCCAAACACGGCCTATCTATAATTAGTATTTTTATAAAGTTTATAAAATAAATAAGAGATAGATTATAAACGGTTTTAAGCTATTTATTAAAAGAACATCTTCCGATTTAACGCTGCGTTAAACACCTTAATATTATATTAAAAGTATTAAAGCAAATTACGATTTATAATATTTTTATTATAAATAAAAAAGGTTTGTTAAGTATTTTAAACATTTATTTGTTAGCTATTATGGTGAGATTCCGTAAATTATTAATTGTTATAAAAAAGAGACTTATATAAAGTTAAACGTCTTGTTAAATTGTACAAATTTCGACTGTTTTCTTATAATTAAATATTTGATACTCTTATAATTTAATTTTAAGAAGCATAATATCTAATAAAGAGCCACAAAGAGTTAGTCGCAATAATTTTCTAGCGCGTTAATTCGTTAAGAACAGCAATCAGGCCCACTAAAGCTCCATTAAAGTTACGCTACTTTACAATAACGAGGGTGCGAAAGTATTTTAAGTATTAACGTTAACGATATCACTATCTTTTCTTCTGCTCAGCGCCTCGTTTACTTTAATTTTAAGTATAAAACTAAGAGAAAATGGGATCAAAACGGAAAGCTGCAGACGCTAAAATAAAACAATAAACTCCTACGATACAGCTAAATCCCGATTCCTATAAAATACACCTTATAAATACAGACACTTTCTGCCATAATACGTTACTTAATTCGTTAATTAAAACTTACTATCAACCATGAATTATCGATAAACCTAAGGTTTAAATAAGGCCGTTATTATTAACTTTGTTAAAGTTGTTTCTTATTTTCATACCACTTTAGCTAGTTAAAAGATAAGTGCAAATTGCTAAATAATAATGTTGTAATCGCTAACTAGCCTAATAGACAACGTCTGGTTATGCCGAATGTAATGTAACGATATATAATAAGAACCGGTGTTAGTACTTGTATTATAACGCGAAATAATATATATATAAAAGTAACTTTTTCTGCTGAAGTTAATTGGTTAGCATGGGCGAATAAAAATTAAGAAGCTGCTTACCTTTAAAAAAAATGTTGCAACTAACTCCTTAAACGTCTTTGTCGTATAAAAGCCTAGTTTGTTATTATTTATTAATATGGATAAATTAATTATTTAGTAAATATTAATTGTAAATAAATAAATCTTTAAAGAAGAGGTAAATAGAAAATGTAATTTTCTATATATTATAAAACGATTATTTATACTTCAAAAGAAATAAACATTATACAAAAAGTATATTAAAACTATATTAAGAATTATATAATAACTAATAACTGAAATAAGTAATATTATATTATAATTATATTAATAATTATTTAAAAGGTATAAACGTATTACAAAAGGAAGGTAGTTCCAGAAGCGTATTTCTTTTTCACATTTCGCAATAATAAATTTAAAGTAATTCAATAATATAACGTCTTATATCACTAAGCGAGAAATATTACTAAATAACTTAAAATTTTTCACTTTTTAACCTTATAATTTTAATTATAAACTTCTTAACAATAAATTAAAAAGTTTTATAAAGAAAGGTAAAATAAACTTACTATTTTAAATTAAAAAATAAAAACCGAGTTTTAGCTGTTATAAATTATATTTTATATATACAATTTTTAAATTTACTTTAAAAGCCCTATAGTAGGATTAATACACCCGAAGGGTTAATTCCGTTAATTCGCGAAAATTAACGCCGACTGAAAAAATATCAATTATCGACCGAATTTTTAATTTAGCTATGCGACCGTTTTTTATTCCGCTTTAACATAATAAAAATATAGCGAAATTACTGCTTGCTTAACGTATTACAAAATATATCGAAATTTGTTAATGGGTAAAAAACTTTGAAAGGTGCTTTAATGAAAATATTTTGTAAATAGTTTAAACTTATTCGGTTTATCATTATGGAATACGATATTATAAAAACGAATATTTATAATTTCGACTAATTTAAGGTTTTAAACAGCTTTTAATCGTAACGGCTAAAATAATTATTTATATTGAAAATGGTAAAAGGATTAAATAAATTTAAACAAAGTATAAAGGATAAATTCTATATATAAAAGTTACCAATTTTTAAAATTCAGTTTTACCACTACTTATTATTATTATAACTGGTAAATATTAGCTTAAAATTAAGTAAAGTAATAACTTACTACTAAAGATTAAAAACCTGGATTAAATAATAAGAAATAAATATCGAGCAAACTAGGTTTAACGTAACTTTAAAACCTGGATGAATATATTTAAACGCGGGCGAAAAAATCGAAACTTGTTTTTCAGATCCACGGTTACAAATGTTATTATTTAATAAAATTCGAAAAAGATTGTATTAATTCTAATATTATTACATATTATATACCCGCCTATTTTTCGTACAATCTTTAACATTTTAACGTATTTTATTATTTTTCTGAAAACGGGTCTTTTTGTTATATATCAAAAATGTTATAGCATATTATTATATATATATTATTAAAGAATTCCTTTGCCGGTTCTTGTAATACTTTTAATAGTATTATAATGCCATAAAATATCTAATCTAAATTTACGAAGATTAAATAAATTTTATTCGATAGTAATATCATTTCATTATGCTTTAAATTATTTTACTTTTAGTTACGTAAATGGTTTCCTTACTAAGCTTTAACAGTTTTATTCGTTCCACGCTTTTAAAAACCCTGAGATTATTAAGAAAATAAAAAATAAAAACTCGCTTTATAAAAAGAAATTAAGTATTATTAAGGTAAATCATTTTTAAAAATTGTTAAATTAGTAAACCATGTAAGAACAAATATTTTAATACTTTTGTAGAAAATTACGCTGTTTTAAAAGCTTAATTTATTACGCGAAACTATTTATAATTCGAATATACGCTGCAGGATGAAAAATTATCATTTTTAAGAACATTAATATTAATTATATATAAAACTAAGTTTTATAAACTGAAAATAGTGGGAGTAAAGAAATACAGCTAATAAAAGTTAAAGGCAATTATTATCAAGAAAATAAAACGAAAGAACGGAAATATGGCGTTTATAACAAGCTCGGACATAGTGCGCGTACTTATATAATGGGAATAAAAATGTTTAACTATAAAAAATCCGATTAATTTTATTTATTTTAATATCTTACAATTACTTAATTGGAATTTATGATTAAAACGTGTCAAAAGATAGCTCGGTCGATGGTTTAGCTCGCTTACTAATATGCGACGTTATATTAAATTAAATTAAATTATTTATTTTTTCTAAGATTTAATTTAATTAAAACTTTGAACAAATACGCGTATTATATCCGAGCTTGCTATAAAAGTAATATTTTCCTTTTTTTTATTTTAGCCTTTTTATAATAACTATTTTTAAATGCTTTTAAGTGTTATAGTTATTAAGTTTTTTCTTCCGGGTATAAAAGGTTATTATTGTATTGAATTAATAGTTTCGTTTTTACAAATATTTATTTTTTGTTTTATTTTTTTCAGCTTTCATTAAAACTATAATTTGTTGGCCTAATGTAAAAGCTTTTCGCTTAAATAAAAGAACTTTATAGGGATATTAACTTGCTTTTCGTGCAAAGGTTAATCCATTTAATGAATTAGGTCGGGGAGATTCAGTCCTAATCTATGCGGATTTTCTATGTAGAATACTATCCGTGTACGAGTTAATGGAAAAAGTTAACGAGTATATTTATCGTGTTAAATTTAACAATTAATGTATATATAAGGCGTAATAAGTGGGCGATAGTTTCCTAGTATTAAATTTATGGCGCACAAAAGGTTTTAATATATATGTAAGATCCGGACTAACTAATTAACCGAATCTAAATACGGGCCTAATATTTTACCCTATTTTAAGCTTTTTGTCTTATAATAAAAAACGTCCGTTATTTTATCGTAAAAATAGCAGAGATTTAACGCTATAATTAATATTAAGTATGTATATCTTTTTAATTAATTTCTTTTTCGTTAGTGCGGTTTATTTTTTAATATTTTTAACTTAGGATTCAGTTTTTACCTCTTTGTTAAATTTTCGCGTTATAATATTTTTTCTAAATTCTTTTGAAGTTAATACTTAAGTTGTTAAATATTAATCTATTTTTTGTACTTTTTCTAACCCGGCCATCCTAGGACAAAGTATAGTTCTAGACGTTTCCTAATTGTTTTTTATTTATCTTTTACCTAGCGATAAGGTACCGTGTCGGTTCTGTTTAATATAACTTAAGTACGTTAATTCCTAAATATTAAGCGAGGTATGTATTCTGCCTTAATATTATATAACTATTCGAACTTTATTTTGGAATTATTTTATAACAGTCGGGGTATATCAACGTTTTAATTAATTTTGTTTAATTATTGAAAATTCTTAATAATATGTAAAGGAAATTTATTTAGCCACAATCCTTTCGGTACGTTTTATTATATTTTTCATCCTTTAAGCTTAAATATAATCGGACAATTTATTTTATAAAATTTATCAAGTATTTATTAATTGTACTTGATTTTTCCCCTAACGTAAGACTTCGCAAAATAAGAAAAAATACGACTATTATCTAAACGCCGCATATTTAGTTATGATATTAGTTTAAAATCTTAATTGTGCCTACTTCCATAAGGGAATTATCGAATCAAGTTTATTTTTAAACTAGTCGGAAAAATTTGAGCATTTCTCTATATTAGTTAATTAAAGAACAACTATTCAGTACTAGTAATATAAGTTTTGTTCGCATATATAAAAGTTTGATCCAATACTTAATGGCTTTAATATTGTTAACCGGGATAAGGTTATATATTATTATTTAAATAAAGTTTAAAGCGGAAGTTCGAGCCATGGTTTTCGTTTTTTATTTTATAAAAATATAATAACCTTAATATATAAATTAACTTACTTTAAGTATGCATAATAATTGCCCCTTTCGTTACCTTATAAGCGACCATATATATTAACTTAACACTATTTATTTATTAGAAATAATGTTCGTTTCGAATTAGGATAAAAAACTTTTAAAATAATTTAACGACGGTATAATACTAAAAATGCAGGTTATTTGCAAGTTTTGATAGTATTTTAAATTTACCTTAAGAGGAACTTTTACCCCTATCGTATGGGGAAATAAATAGAACTGAGTCAAAATTAATCGTTAAGGTACGAAAAGAAATTGAGATATTAAATATAAGCTGATTACTATAATATATTTTCCTTAATTTTTTTCGAGCTCGCTAATAGAAATATGTCTAATATTAACAGTTTAACGTACTACATAAGCTTACCGCTTACACAAGCTCATCGCTTGTTTTTTGGCACCTCGTAATAACGAATTCAAATTAATCGGAATTTTCTTCGTTAAACGTTTTTATAGCTTTTTCACAAATACGCGCATTACATCCGAATTTGCCGTAGGCGCTATATTTCCGTTTTTTCGCCTGAATTCTTTTACGATAATTACTTGCGGCCATTACTAACTACGATTATTTACTTTTACTTTTTTTCGTAATTATAAGAACTTATACTTTTTTAAAAATAAATGTCCCTTATTTTTTTAAAAAAAAGTACGTTTTTAATTTTGCGACGTTTATTAAGGACGTAATTCGTTTCGCGAAAATAACCGTTTCCTTTCTTAAAAAGGTCGTTTTTATATAAAGGTATTAAGTTATTTTTTATTAAATAATTAACCGATTTAAGCATTTTTATTAGCAAGTTACCTCGTAATTTTTAGTTTTATTTTATAAATAACGTTTCCGTTAAATCTTTGTAATGATATTTTTAACGGTTTTCTTAAATAAAGAAATGATAATATAAATAAAAGTAAGTAAGAAAACGGTTAATAAAAGTATAATTAAAACATTTAACTTAGAAAAAACGGGATTAAGATTAAATAAAATGAAATAAATTACGGTAAATCTGGATTTAATATTATCGGTTATTATAGTAATATAAAAGACGTGTTGGAAATCAGTGATGAAATTTATTTTAATAATGTAAGTAACGTAACGTCGTATAAGAGCTTTAATATATAGCGAATAAGTACGTTTTAATAAAGAAAGATAGGATACGTCGAAAGGTTAAAACAAATAGAAAAAATTAGTAAATATGCACATTGTGATAATATCGTAATTAACTTAATATTTTTCAAATTCTATTAAATTATAACTTTTGTAACCGTTAAAAATAAAAAAGATTTTCGGTTTTCTCGGACGCGTTCGAGTATATTAATTAAAATATTAAATTTATTATAAATTTAGTTAATTTATTATTTAATCGTTATCGCTAATAATAATTTTTAAACGGATATTAATTAGTTATTAGCGAATTAGAGAAAAAAAAAGTTTTTTCCAGCAAAAATAATAAACCAGGGTAAGGCCTAACTTTAAAAGTAAATAATATATAGTATTATAAATTATTCTTAATTTTTTTCTTAAATTTATTTAGGTTTTTTACCTTTTTTAATATAGTAATAATTATATCGGTTCCTATAACAAACCTTATTAAAAATTTAATTTTGTCGCAATTGTAAATATTTCTTTTTATAATGCCGTATTTTGCGATAGTAGCCTAATTAAATTCGAACTGTTTACGAAATATTGCTAAAATTTCGCTTAAATTTTATTATTAATTTATTTTTTAATATAAACGCCTTTTAAGTTTTTTTTGCCGTTTACTAAAATTTAATACCTACTTAATTTCGACGCGTTCCGCGACGCGTTACGTAAGTAACAAATTCGCCATATTTTTAATATGTTAATGCCGGATAAGAAACGCTTGCATATAAAGGTCGAGGATACGGTCGACGATCGATTGCTTTTCGGTCGGCGTTAATTTTCGCGACTTAAGGATAGTATCTGTTTAGGAAGCTATACCGTTATATCAGTTTTTTAAAGTAAATTTAAGGACGTTATATATCGTATAAAAACGTTTGTAATTAAGTTTTAAGTTTCGTTTTTAAGTTTAAATAGTTAGGTTTATTTAACTTTTTATAAGGCGTTTTATACTGTTACGATTAAAAAATATATAATTAAAGTTAGGTAATTATAAGGTGTTAAAAAACCAGCGATAAACTTATATAAGCGGTGAGCTTATATATTATATTAATTAAAATTTTCAAATTATAATAAATTATAATTTTTAGAATTTAGTTTAAGGGTGATATTTTAGCGGCATCTTAACGTTTTTTTAAACGATGATAAGGTTATACTAAATGTTCCAAAATTAATCAAAATGTCGAAATATATATAAAAGAAATGTAAATACGGATAAGGTAAAAAATAAGACTAAATATAAAAATATAAGTATATAAATTAATATAAATTACGAAAGTTATATATATATCGAAGAACGTTAAAATCGTAACTTTTAAAAATTCATTATAACGAATTAATAAATTTCGAAATGCACTTAATAACTTTTTACTGAAAACTTTATACGCTGAGAAAACATTAGGACATTCCGTCCGATATTATTAAGACGAGTGCTATAGGTTATTATTGCTTTTACTTAATCGGTTATTATTGTTTAAACTTTTTATTTCTTTAATTTCTAACCCTTATAAACTTTTATTATTTATTAACTTTTCTTACATATCCCAAGTATCTTTATATCCTGATTTGCCTTCTTTTATCTCTTAATCGAAATTGTTCAATTTATTTATTAGAAGTATTCTTATATTATTTAATTTTCATAAGCGCTAGGGTGCCGTATTGATATAAATCCTAAATAACTAGCTAAATAAAGAAGACATTTTTCTATCGAGAACGACTACGATTAGGTTACTGCTGTCGATCTTGCGGTTAGGCATCTTCGAAATCTTGAAAACCTTAACCGTTGTATAATAACTCGTTGTAACGTTTTAATTATTTTTAACATTTTTTCGTGTATTAAATATGTTATTCGTAAGGGAGATAAATTATTTAATTTTTATTTTTAGCGCGATAGTAAATTTCTAATTAATATTTATAAAATCGATAAGCCTTAAAATCTTATATGCTGTTAGGCTTTTATAACTTAATTAACTTTTTTATTTAGATACCGGTTTTAAATTACTGCTTTAGGTAATAAACGTGTTTTATTAAAAATGCTTATTATAAATTATTTGCGTTCTTATATATCTTAAAGCATTAAATTATTTACCGAAAGTAATCCGGTAACCCTTATAATTTTAGGTACTATTAAATAAGTTTTCGAAAACCGTCGGTTATGTACGCCGATATTTTAAATTAAGGGTAGAAAGTCTTGTTCCTTTTCTGATTTATCGATTTTTACAGGAAAAATTGCCTATGAATTTCCGTGTTTAAATATAAGTACCGGTCGTTTAAAACCTTTTAGGTACCTTTTTAATATTATATAAAATTTGATTAATATTTGGAATAATAATACGATTATTACTTGTACTATAATTAAATATTTTAAAGTAAAGCAATATATTATTTTCCTTTTTTAATTTTTATATAAATTAATTATTAATACTTAGAGTTATATTTATCGCTTTTATTTCGAGGCCTAGTACGGGTTAATATTTAAAATCGCGAATTATTAATAAAAATCTTTTTAAAATTATTAACGTATAATCTCCGATTATTAAAATGGTATTTATAAAGTAAGCCCCTAATAAATGCGATAGTTATCGACCTTATTCGTATTAATTCTTTAGGTTACTTTATGGTATATTTCGTTAAACGCTTTTAATACGTTATTAAGTTATTTATCCAGATTCTCGCAATACTTAATTTATAACTTTCCGAATTTTACGAAAATTATTATTATAATTTCGAAAACCAAACGTATATAAAAGGTTCCTATTTTTTAATTATATGTCGGTTCCGGGTTTTGTTAAAAGTTTTTATAGTAACTATATTAGATCGATTAAATTTTATAATTATATGTTTTAAAATAATTACTTCGAAAAGTCCCGGTCGCGTTATATATAAAACCGGTAAATTTAATTAGATTTTAATAAATTAAATAATCTATTTCATTAGTATTTTAATAGCTACTTTCTTTGGCGTTTTTTTAATATAAACTTATTAACTTTATTTATAAAACTTCGAATCGTAATATTTTAACAAATACCTTCCGTAAGGAGTTTTCTTAACGTATTAACTATGTTAAAAATTAAGTGGAAACGGGAATTCGGTTAACTTTTCTTATATATTAATACCTTGTAAGTAACTTTAATAATCCTTTTTTATACGATTACTTAATTTTGTAAAGATGGCTATTGTTTATTATTGCATAACTTTCGAATTGTGTATTTAGTAATTAGATTTTAATATTTGTTTTAATACTTTTACTAATTTAACATTGCTAATTTTCCGGTAATTTAACTTTCATATTAATTTTTTAGTTTGTAAATTTTTCTAATCGATTAAATTTATTAAGTAATAATTATATTTAACTATTTTCTTATAACTTTACTAGTTTATAATAGTTCTTTTTGGCTTTTGAAAACATATTTCAATTTCTTTATAGGGAAAGCTTTACGTAGTAATATCCTATTTTTCTTTTTTTAATAATAAATACCTTAATTAGCATTATTATTAATTAGGTACGGTTTTATTTACTAGTATTTTACGTTCGTCCTTTTAGATATATTAAGATGTCGCGCTGCATTATATAGTAACACTAAGCTGTCGACTTTTTAGTCTTACATCCTTATTTTAATTTTGTTTTTTTAATTGGTGAGCCGGGCAGCCTTACCGCGGTGCGCGGTAATTTCCTTAATTGCCTTAGTAGCGTCGTCGGTTTTATATTTTCATAACTTAAACTTTTACAAGATTAAACTTTTCCTTAGAATATTTGGTTCTTATATTATAATTTTCCATATCGGTATTATAATTTCGACTATTAAGAATATTTTTTATCTGTATAGTAAATTATGAAAATTAAGACCGTAATTCTTTACAGTAATATTATTTGGGAATTTTATTTTACGTAGAAGTTTAACCGATTTTTACCGCTATTATACGTCGCTTTTATTAAATTTTTAATAATTGAAATGTATTCCTTTTTAACGAATCCTTGATAAAAAAAAATACCTAACCTTAATTTTTTGCTTAATTCCAAATATCTTGGGAGTTTTAGTAACCTTGTTTTTATTTTCAACTTTTTATTAGTTTTAATTTTAATATGAATTCCGTATCGATAAAAGCTTTATTCGTCGAGGAACTTTTAATCGTTATATACGTAAATGTACATAGCGCTTTAGTTTTTAGCGAACCGGATAATATATATCGAGCTTCGATAGTAACGTTATAATTGTTATTATTTAGGCATATATTAAACGTTAATAACGGAGATAATAGTAATACTTATAGATTTTACAAAGTCGTAATTTTCTTAAAGCGTCGATTAACCGCTGTTTAGGATGGAATATCAAGGAGTATTACTTTCCGTATATGCTTATATATATATCGCTAATAGTATGCAGTAATTATATATCGGTAAATTATATCTTATCTCTTATAACCGTAACTTTTATAATATTATTAAATTATTATTAATCGCTTTTATTCGTTGCTAATAATTTTTCAATTAGTGTTTGGCTTTTTTACTTTATGTTATAAAATTCCGTTCTAGATAAAATATTTTAATATTTCGTTTTTCAAGGCTGCCCGTTATTTTATTATTCCGTCCGTATGCCGATTAGAAAATTTTAATATTGTAAAAAGTTTAACGCATTTGTACGACCGTATGAAGTAACTTTTAATAATAAGGTTTAACCGTATAACATTTAGCTAAATATTACTAAAATTATCGATTTCTCTTTTTTAATAATCGTTTAATTCGTAAAAGGCCTAGTTGGGTTTTTCGATAACTTATTAACGACTGTATTTTTCTTACTAGTGATATATTTACTTTTAAAATCGAAAAACTGAATTTTTTTCAAATTTCGGGTTGGCAAGGTATTAGGTGATAAATTTATAAAGTTATTAATTTAATAAGTTAGTATACTGGCCTTTATTTCTCGCATAAACCGAATGCCGTAAATATGGTTTCGAAATTTCGTTAAAGTTTTATGAATAACTCGATATTCTAATTTAATGATATTATAATTTGAATCGGATTTCTTCTATAAAATATTTTTATAAAGTACTGGGTATTTCGCGTTATTAACTATTTGGCTGAACGTATTTCTAACATCTTTCTCGTATAAATTCGTTTTTATAATAGTTTTATTTATTTTAACATTATACTTAAGCGTAATAAAACTTGGAGTTGTTGTAAGTTTTTTTTTATATATTGTTATAACATGCTTTTAATTAAGACTTTAAATAAAAAGTTAATTTTTACGAAGTAAGTAAATAAAAGGTTTTACGGTAATGGCAAAATATATAATTCATATTCGATAATAAACGGTAATTTTGAAGAAATTTTTAACTTTAAAACCGTTTTTACAAAAGCCGGTTTCCAGAAACTGAATTATTTTCATTTTATCGGGTTTACGACTATTAATATTATGAGAAAATCCGATAATAGCCTGAAATTTATAATATTATTATAATTTTAACATACTAATCGTAATTTTAATAAGTTTGTAATTAAGGAATATCTTATTTATATTAACGATATATTTAAAAACGAACGGTTAAATCTGGAAGAAATTCTTTTTATCGCCGTACCACGTCCTTAAAGCTTTAATACCGATATTAGTTTTAAAAAACCGCGTAATAGCGGCTGTTACATCGTAAAAAGACTTTTTTGGTATTCGATAAATATAGATTACCAAATTAGGTACACCTATTAACATAATAAAACCTTTAAAGAATTTTAATAATGTCGCGAACGTCGTTATTTTTATACTAACAGATAATAAAATAACTTAATCGTATTTAAAAAAATTCCATTATAGAAATTAAAGAATACAGAATAAAATCTGCGGAATATTTGTCGTAATCTTCTGGTAAAAATAGATCCTATAAGGTAATAACGTTTAATTCTGTAACTTAATTAATTATGCGTAAATTACCTTTTTTTTTAAAAAACTAAGTATTTCGGTACGTAATTTATAGTTATTTAATATTCTCTTTTAAATACGTATATATTATAAATTAATATAATTATTTTACATACTAAGCGGTATTATAATACGTTTAACTTATTACTTCTTTTAAAAAATTATTATAATTTCGTAAAGTAATACGATAATATTTTTAATCCGACCACATTTCTACTAACCCTATCCTAAAGTAGTTTCTTTTCTTTATACTATTCTTTTAACGAAAATCTTTTTTATGCGGGTAAACCTATCGCCGATTTGATTATATATAACCTTTACTTTTTTTTCGATTTATCGAAATTTTAGGGTATAAAAGTTAATCGGGGAAATAATATTACGAATAGGGTATTAAGTTTATTTTAGGCACTTTTTTAATCCTTAATTACCCGTTTAATTTTTTTCGATTGTTTTAATTTTTTATTTTGGGTTTCTGAATAGTATCGACTTATCGCATAGTACATTCTCGCTAGAAATAATTGTTTTCTATTTCGGTTTATATATTATATTAATATAAACCGTATTTCTTTCTCTTTTTTTATAAAATTTCATATAAAGCGTATATTAATTATTATTATACAGTTATCTTAAAGTTTTATCTATTAAATTTAAGTTATGTTTTATTGCGTTTCAAATTATTTTATATTTTAAAGTTAGGTAGGTATCCCTATTTAAAAATATATGAATATTTATAGCTAGTTTATCAGTTATTTCGTTAATAAACCTATTTATACTAATAAGGCGGTTTATAAATTTACCGGTAACACTCTTTCTAGTTAATTATCCGCGCGGATATTACGGCTAATTCGTTCTGCCGGTACTTAAAAAATAATAATTTTCGTCGGTCCAAATTTAAAAATTCTGTTTATTATATCTGCATTTATAGTTAACGTTATTTTCACTTTCGTCATAAAATTAAATCCTAATATTAATACTTGCGTAACATGGTTGTTATCGATAATAAAGAACGAAATAATACGCGATTAGATAGTTACTTAAATAGAAATTTAATTATACTTTCGAACTTAATCCTTTTTAAAAGTTAAAATTTATTAAAAAGTTCGTATATATTTAATTGTTAATTTATATTTCTTAGCCTATAACAAAATTGGAATATTCGATCCGGTTTTAGTATTAACAATATTATAATTTAGGTTTTCTCTTTTACTAAATTTAACCCTAACTGCAAATGTAAATAGCGGGGCAATATATTTAATCGGGCTATATTGTTATATTAAGATAATGTTTGCTTTTTTTAACTTCCAGAGTTATATCTGTTACTTATAATTAAGATATTCAAATCTTATAACGGCTTAATCGGTTTAAAACTACGGACTTTTGTTTCCGTTATTTTAATCTTTTTTATTTTTGCGTTTTCACGCTTTAAGGATTTGAGTAACCCTGAAATTTCGGAAGGTTTTATTAAAATCTAGGCAAACTTTAATATATTTCGATTAGGTATTTTCGATATTTTCGAGTTTTTGTAAATTTTCATTTCTTAATAATTTTTTAATTATTTTTTAATTAATTTTCTCTAATTAAAGGTATAGTCCGTTTATACTTTTATTTCGGTATTTATAAATGCAAATCCGTTTTGCAAAATTTTGTTATCATTGACGTTATTCCGTTTTATAAATCTTTAATTCTTTTTTTCAAATTCTTTAATTAATATAATAGTGTAACAATAAATAGTTAATTATCCATTCCATATTAAATGTTAGTACGCGAGTTTGCTTAAAATACCGAATACTTTTATTTTCGCATAAAATATTTTATAATTAATTAATTAATTAAATTAATTAGTAATACGGTATCCCCTTTTCCGTAACCCAATAAGATATGTTAATTTTAATAACTTCGTTTTACTTAGGTACCGTGTATAATTAGTCCGGTTGTAAATTATTATAAGCTGCGGTACGTTTATAATTTGAAGTCGAATTAATTTCGACTCGGTATGAAGGTTAAATTTTCTCAAATGAATAAAAGTTTTTTATCAGTAATTATAATACTTTAACTTATTTTTAATATAATAATTAAAAATCGGAAGATTATAAACTTATATTAAAATTCTTTTTTAAATAAAAATTCTTTTATTAATTCCTTATTTTAAAAATACTGTTTAAAATTATATTATACTTAAATTAGTTTAATTATTTCTCCTTTCGAAAGATACACTATGTAATTTATTATCGAATTAAATAAAGCGAATTTTTCCACATTCGGAAATAATCGATAAACTTTATAATATATCATTTTTTTTAAAAAAAAATACGAAATCCTTTTTCCGAATTGCTAAACCGTTTACTATGGCTTTAATAATTATGTTAATAATTGTTTTATTTTCGGTTAAATCTTATTATCTTAAATTTGTTTAATTAAACAGTTAATATAATAATTAATAGGTCGGTATTATAATATTATACCTAGGCAAGTTTTTAAGTAAATAGTATATAATATTATAAATTCGGGTAATTTTTCGGTTCCGTATTTCCTTTTAAAAGGTATTAAGGTTTTAGGTTTATCCTATTTAGGTTATTTTAACCTTTATATAATATAAATAAGCTTTAAAACTTAATAACGTTTTATTAATAAAGTTCGAATATAGGGTTGCTCCATTAAATGGGCCTAGGTTTCTGTTATCCTATTTTATCCGTTTAGCTAAAATCGAAACGAACCGCATTCGACAGCTAGCTTTATTTTCTATATCGGTATATTCCGGTTTTATTAAAAGCTTAATCTTTAATTAATATTGTAACTTCGGCGTAAATTGTCGTATATAAACTTTTAAAATTTATAAACGAATTATTACAAACTTCCTAAAAAAATCAATTAAATATTTTTTTAATAAATTTTTAATATATTTATTTTTACTTATAATCTTATACTTAAGCTTAACTTGCTTTACGATATTACAAATCTTAACGGCATATTTTGGGTAGTATTTATACACCTAATTAGGTACGTTAGGTTAAGTTTATTTTCTTAATATCTTTAACCGGTTTTAAACAATCCGGACCTGCTTTAAGTTTTATAAATTAAAGATTTTTAAAACTTTTTAACCGCCTCGTCCCATATAATACTTTGCTCGAAAATGATTTTAATTCGATTTTTTATTAAAGGGTTATCCGTTTATTATAATAACTTATTAATTATCTTAATTTTATTTAACTTATACTTCTAATAAAACGTACTAACCTTTTCGAACCAGTTAGTAATTACAATATTAGAAAAGCGAAAAGTTAGGAAAATAAACATAACCGGTAAAATTATAAGCGAAATAAATTTATCTATAATATTTATCGGAAAACCGTATTTAATCCGATTAAAGAGTTGTAAAGATGTAATTTCAAAAGTTGGTATTACAAAACTAGTGGAAATTTATAAAAAAATTTAAAGAAGTTAAACTTATTTTCCCCTCGGCGTTTTGACAATAATGTGCGGTATTTTTTATAATCGTCCTTTACTTAAGTTTGTAACAGACTTAAAAGAAATAATAAAATTATTTAAATGTAATTTGTTATTAATTTTATATTCGTATTAAGGTTATAATAACAGCGGTAATAGTTAATAATATCTAACGCCGGATTGTAAGCTTTTAAAATAATAAAAAACTTCGGGGTAGTTAATAACCTTTACTATATTACGATTTTAGCTACTTTCGACTGGCTTTTAATAAATTAATTAAATTTTAATAACGTTTATTTATTAAAATAAATAACTTAAGGTTAACGTAATTTAATAGCTTGATGTTATTATTCGAATATATAAATATAAAAGAAGTTAAAATACTTAATATTCCTGTTTACGTTTTTTAGGTTTCTCGTAGTTAAAGTAAAGCTATCATTTTTTTTCAACTTAAGCCAGGTTTTTTTTATCGGTACGCTGTTGTCGGCTAATATCGATTTTAATTATATCTAGCTTTATGATTAATAATTCGATTAATAATTTTAATGTATTTTAATCTTATGAAAATCTTTTTAATTAATAAAAACGAACTTTATACAATATTTGTAAATAACTCTTATTAAAGTTGTTAGCCGATTAAGGCGAGAATAATCTAAATTGTATTAATTAACGAGTCTTTTTCAATTTTCTAATTTTATAGCAAAATATTAATCCCTTTTTAACTTTTATTTTTTATAAATAAAATCGAGTATTTTGTAGCCTGGATTCTTTTTTTTGCTTGCGTTAGCAATTTAATTACTATCGTAAAACATATCGCCGTTCTTTCATTGCCGACTACTTTAAAATTTATATATATATATTTATAACGACGTATTTTAACGTATTTTAAATTTATACGGTTAATCTTTAATTGCAGTTACTTAATAATTAACTGTTAATTTCGTTACACAAGCTTTATCGGGGTATAAGTTATATCTTTTAACCGATATATTCCTTAAGTATATAATCTTTTAAAACTGATCGATAAGACTGTTTTCTTAAAAGAAACCTTATAAGTTCTTAATTTTATGTATCTTCTTTAAATACTACTATTTTCAAATCTTTTCGTTGTCGTCGGTAATTATCTATACCGTTATCGTCGTATAAAACGTAATACGTACCTTTGCATTCTGGTAGTTATATTTTATAATAGCCGGGTTTTAATTAAACCTTTATCTCCTTTAAGTATTAAACGAACAATCGAAAATTATCTCGGTAATTAATTAAGACCAATCGCGTTTCCGCAACTATTATTTAAAATAAGTCGGGAGGATTTAATGCTAATTAATGCGGATATTTTATATATAACACTATCCAGGTAAAAGTTAATAAAAAAGTTACCGCGTATATTTATGGTATTAAACCTAGTAATTAATGTATGTTTAGAACCTAATAAGTGGTAAAAATTTCTTAATATTAAACCTATATCGAAAAGAACGTTTTAATATATATGTAAAATCCGGACTAGCTAATTAGCCGAATCTGAGTCCGAGCGCAACACCCTGCCCTATTTCATTAATTATTTTTCTCAGCGGACTCACGTGTTAATTGTTATTATCTTTTAGTTATTAACGTGTTCGTTTATTCTTTTCAAATTATTTATAAACGCTATTTTAAATTGCAGAGAAAATAAAACCAGCCAAACTTTAATGAGGACACGGTCGGCGTAAAACTAACTAAACACTTTCGAATGCGGAAAAAGCAAGATTAAAATTAAATATAATAATGTTACGTTTCGCAAATTTACATTTAATAAAAGCTAGCGTTATAATATTTTTAATTATATCGTTAAACAAATAAAAAAATAGTTTTAAATAATATAAGTATAATTACGCTAAAATATATTTTTGGTATAAAGAGAGTAGATCTAGTTTACCTTAAAAATAAACTTTATCAAAAAGTGTCAAAAGATAGTAAATCAGCTGGTACATAAAATTTAATAATGTCGTTATTCGTTTAAAAATCTTCGAATTTTATTAAGAAAGTAATTTTTCTAAACGTCGAGGATAAAAACGTATTAATTCTTTCGTCCTTATTATAATATATATCTCTTTCAACACTTTTTAGATAAAATCGACTTTTAATCGAGTATTAATAAGTTATTAGCAAGCTAATAAAAGAAAGTAATTTTCTAGGTAGAAGTAATATAGTAGCGATAACCTTACGGCGTAAAATTCATAACTTAAATTATTATAAATTATTTTAATTTTATTTCTTACCTTTGTTTAAATAGTTTTTTTAATACTAGGAATTACTTGGCTAATTATTATTAAAATATTACTTAACGCTTTAAGGCCTTAAAGCTATAAAAGCTTTTTTATAATGGTATATTATAAAATTATAGTTAATAAATGTAACTTATTTTCGAATTGTTTTAACTTTTCGTGTAAAACGTTTTAATGAGTTTACATTTCGTTTTAAACACATTTTAAGTTTTTGTCACCGTTTTATAATATTAGGCACTTATTTTAGTTTATTATAGCGCCTAATATATTAAACGAGGAACAAATGTGTTATATTTTTAACCTACTAACGCCGGAAAATAACTACGCTTAGATAAGCTGAGGACTTATTAAACAATCGATTTTCTTTCGGCTAGCCCTAATTCTCGTCAAATAGAAAAGGAATGTCGGTTTGGAAATGGTTGCCGTTATATCGGTCTTGCAATATAAAAAAGGCTATTTCGTACATAGAACTTAACCGTTTACCATCAAGTTTCGGGGTTTTTTTAAGAGGCGAATTTCTTTTAGCTTTGTTTAATAAATAATTTGATAAGATTAGTATTAAAAAAGAGGAGATTAGGAGTAAACAAGAAAGATTGGTTAAAAAGTAACCGATATACTTATATAACCGATTTACTTATAATAACAACTTACACACACGTTATATAGTACGAAATAAACACGAATATTAGTAATTTATAAAACTATTAACGAAACTTAATATATATATTACTTTTCAAGATAAGATATAAAATGTAAAAGCTTAAAGGTGAATATAACATCTCCGTTTAAGGAAAGCTTTAATAATATAAGTTATACAACGAGTTCTAAGTATTTCTTGTTGTATTACGAGCATTAAATTCGATTATTATTAATTATATTATTAAACTCCATTTTTGACATAATTTATTTAAAGCTGTAAATTATAATAATATCTTTTTAATTCTAGATTACTTTTTAAAACTTTTTAATATTTTATTATATGATAGAAATATAAACCTTAAATAAATGCGATACGTTTAAAAAAGCTATTTTAAGTATATATAGTTCTTTTTATAACATTATTTTAAATAAATCGATAACTTTTTCGTTTAGCTTTTAATAATATCTAATAGCTTAAATTAGATAAAGTTATAAATTATTATATCTTCTTAGACTTTAAGTAAAGAGAGAGATGGAATAATTTTTTAAATATGTTGGCAAATGTGTTACACTTAATCTTTAAGTTGGTGTCTTTTGTTACTTATCTGTTACTAGAAGAGAGAGCAGCCATATATAGTTATTGTCTGCTTTATTTCTTGCTATTTTAAGGTCATAAATTAAACCCTTTTTATTCCTTTTAAAGCTTTTCCAAAAAATCACTTTAATTACATATATGCCCTTATGGCTTTAGAGTTGCCATGAAGTCATTTAGAGCCTCGCTGCCGCCCTTAAGACATTAAAAGATTATGTTTTCATTCGTTTTCCGGTTAGGCCCGTATAAATCCCTAAGTTTCACCGGGATATAATATACCTTTTCTGTTTTATTTTATCTATCGAATTCTTTATCTTCTTTCTTTTCGACTATTATTTCGCTATATATCCGTATTTATTATAGTTGAAAGCAAAATGGTTAATCGTTTTTGTATTAAGTGATCTTATCTTACTATTATCGCTTCGCGCTCTATATATTTTCTCCCGACTTTGTCGTATTTTTGCCTAGAATTTCGGCGATAAAATCATTGTATACCTATTTTACTATTATAGTTAAGTGTTAACGAAATATTTTTTTATTCGCCCCTTTTAAATAGCTTTATTGTTACGGTTCCGAATCGAATTAGTAAATCTAGTAACTTGCTAAATGGCGTTAATAAATATGTCGATTTTATTATACCCGCGATTTAAGGTTTTAAAGTCGAGTATATAATCGACCGCGGATTTTTTCTTCCTATTTAATAAATTGCAGTAAGGTTTAAAAGTTCATTTTTTAATTAATAATTTTAGCTTCGTATAAACGATTTAAGCTTTTTATTATTTTCGAACCCTTTGTAAGTTTTACTCTAACTGCTATAGGGTCTTTTTTAACCTTAGCTGTTTAAATGTGTCCGTGCACTTACCTTTTTCTCATTAAAATACACGTTTTTCAATTTAAGATAACGATTTAAATAAAAAAGATAAAGATATAACAGTTATATATTTGTATAAACAGTTATATATATTACGTATATTAGTAAATTATCTGTTATTAAAGCAGGTTCCTCGCGATTAGTAAATTAAATAACAACTAATAAGAGAATTTGTTATATATAAAGTTTTAAACTCTATAGCATAATAATTATACTAACCTTTTAATAGCTAAAACTTCCAACGTTATAATTAAACTCATAATAAAGTTTATCATTTAATAAATTTAAGTAAAGCTGTATCTTGTTACGATTTCTTTTTAAATTATTACCATTTCCTTTTAATATTACAGTCGGAGTAAAAGTGGTATATTTAGGTGGGAAATAGGTGGGCGCACGGATTCAATTAACCGATAATTGTACGTAATCGTTTTTAAGTTTATTTAGATAGTTATTTTCTATAATTCTCACTTATTATTGCGTCGAAATAATTTCTTTTATTTAATTTAATTTTAATATCCTTTTAATCTAAGTATATATTATTTTATATAGCGGAGCGAACGTTTCTACTAGTTAATCTATGTCACCGGTCGCCGGCTAACTTCTTACGTCCTTTGTTATAACTTTTTCAAATCCCATCTTAGCTTTCTTTTATTAATTTTTCTTTTGTAGGTCTATTCTAGTCTTTTTTAGTTCTTTTTAGTTCATTTCAGTTCTTTTTAGTTCTTTTTATTTCTTTTTAGTCCTTTTTAGTCCTTTTTAGTTCTTTTTAGTTCTTTTTAGTTCTTTTTAGTTCTTTTTAGTTCTTTTTAGTTCTTTTTAGTTCTTTCGGATATTATCGCATTAACGAGCCTACCGCTATTAGTCGATCCCGGCCCTTACCTTAAGCAAACGCTTTTTTTTATCTAAAGCGATTAAAGGAGCTTTAAAGGGTTTCTTATTAGGCTGAATTAATTCGTTCTAATAAATATGTTATTAAGCGCCCTTACGCCGAGCCTGCCGCTCCAAGGTGGTACCTTAAATACAACGTAAAATGGGTAGATCGGGGTGTTAGTTATGTCAAATAACGGAACCGAAAGATACTACCATGTCGGTAGATGTGTTGTACTTGATCTCTACGTTAGTGTCTTCTGCTACCCATCTGCTACTATGAGGGAAAGCCGCTATATATAGCTATTTTCTACTTTGTTCCTTATAATCCTAGGGCTACAAATTAAAGCCTTTACATTTTCTTTAAAGCCCTTTTAAAAAATCACCTTAACTGCTTATAAAATATTACAAATATAATTATCATATTAGGTATTTAAAAGATAAGATAATTATATTTAGCAATTATTAATACCGTAATTAGTTTATAATATTAACTGTTATAAAAGTATTTAAATAATTTTTACACGCGTTAATATCGATTTATACCGTCTACTTATAAAAGAAAGATGTGGTTAACTTATTATACAAGTAAGCGGGATATAGAAATAAGGCGGGCACTTTTTAACACCTCGTTATAACAAATCCTAATCACTTAACTATAGCACATCCCATTAATTTAATCGACGGTATTCTTTTTCGCTAACTATTAAAATGGGGCAGGGTGTTACGCTTGTACTCGGATTCGGCTAATTAGTTAGTCCGGATCTCTTATGTATATTAGGACGTTCTTTTCGCCATCGGTTTAACCCTAGGACATTACCAGCCACTACGGCTTTACACCTAGCAATTACTAGGTTCAACACCATAAATATACTCGTTGACTTTTCTCATCATCCCTTACCTTAATAGTAACATACTTAGAAAATTCGCATTATTTAGAACTGAATCTTCCCTACTTAATTTACTATAGTTACAGCTTTTAATCTAATGCACGTATTACATTAAGGCTTATTGCTAACGCTATATTGCTATTACTTCCTCTTAATGCGTTTGTGAGAGCTATTATTAATAGCTATTATAGCGCGTTTCTACCACCACCTTCTTTAATGGTTTAAAAACTTATTTATCCTATATAGTAAGTACGTTTTTTATTTGGAATTCTTGTTTTAAAAATTATATATGCGTAAGATCGAATTATTACTCCGACAAGCCCCGGGATCCGCCCTTCGACGCGCCTTAGCAAGCCCTACAGCCTTGCCCCGCAGCCCTGCAGCGCGCCTTCTAACGCGCTTTTCAACGCGCCCCCCAGCTTTTCAACACCACGTATTTTGCGAATATCTTCCACATATTGAAGCCAAAAAAAAGCTCGCATTTATAAATTAGATATTCGGTCGGTAATCTTTATTTCTTCGGTCGGCTTTATTAGTTAGAAAATAAAGGTAATATTAATATAAATAGGGTAAAAGAAATTTAGTCCCAAGCGGGATATAATGAAATAACGTTCGCAATAAGACTTAATATAATGCGTGCCCTTATTTAAAAGCGCTAACCACGAACCGCGAAGAGAATATAATTAACTAAAGTTAATTTGATATATTATAGTTAAGTTATTTAGATATATTATTACGAGGTGCCAAAAAGTGTCCCGCTTTCGTATATAGTCCGTTACTAGTAAAATACTTTATATATTAAAATAACTTTAATAGTTATAAAATATAATCAAACGTAAAGTAAAAATCGAAAGTATTAAATTTAAACAGTATTTTTAAAGTTATTAAAAAACGATAAGTTTTAAATGTAAATTTAAAAACTTCTTTAACTAATTATATAAGCGAACGGGCCAAATAAGAGAGCGGACTGTTGTTTTTATATTGTACGAAAACAAACTCAAATTTAGTATTTATAATATATTAAAATAGTTTATATTAATCGTATTTTTAGTTATTAAATGCTTATATATCTTTTTTATAAGTACATACATAATGCTTAAGTTTGTTATAAATGCTAAAATTTCTTTTTTTCGCTTTAAACCTTTTACAACAATTATTTTCAGTTATTATTAACTGCTATTATTTATTACTTTTATTTTCTCGTTGTTATTAAGTTTCTATTTTCTTTATAATAAGTGTTATTATATTTTAAAAACAGTTTTTTTTAATTTTTAATATTTAGTAATAATAAAATGGGTTTTATATAGTAATATTATGTTATGGTTTATTAAAAGATTAATTAATTTAACTCTTTTTGCCGCCGAGATATTTTAATAATTTTTGATTTCTTTTTGAAAGTAACGCCCTCGTCGAATCGTTTCGGTATTATTTTTAACAATTTTCAGAAGTAGGGAGATAGCGTAATTAATAAAAGCAAAGAGAGAAACGGTCAGTTTAAATATAATTAGGATTTCTAATTCGGAAAAAAAGTAATTAATAATAAAAAAATAAATTATATTTTTACTAATATAGATTTCATGTTATCGGTGGTTATGGAGTTTTAAATACGTCGTAAAAATTGTTAATAAAAAAGTCTTTAACGAAATAAATACTATATCGTTATAGAAAATATTTGATGTATAAAAATAAAACGTACCACATAAGCGATTTAGAGATATAAGCGAGCTAGACACTTTTTAGCATATCGTAATAACAAATTTAAATAGCTTAATAATAACAAATCGTATAAATTAAAATTAATCAGATGTTTTTTCGTTAAACGTGTTTATAATTTTATCACAAATACGCGCATTATATCCGATCTTACCGCAAACGTCATATTTCTATTCCTTAACTTTTACTCTTTTACCACGATTACCTCTAGCTGTTATTAACTACGTTTTTTATTACATCCTTCTTTTGAGGCCAAACAAGCTTATCCTTTTAATATAATAAATATTTTTCTTAATTAAAAACGTTAAGTTCTAGTTTTGCGAGGTTTGTATAAAGTATGATTCGTTTCGCGTAATTAAGCGTTTTTTTCTGGTAATAAAACTATTTCGTATAAAAATAACAGTTTATTTTTATTAAAACATTAGCCGACTAAATGATCCTTAACGAATTACCTTAATTTTTAATTTTTCTTGGCAACATTTTTATTTTATTATTTTCTTAATATTTTTAAAAGCTTTAGTAAGTGAGGAACGAATAGAACCGGCGGAGATTAACAGGGAAACGATTGGCGTAAGTATAATTAAAAAAACTTCCAGCGTGGAAAAAACGGTATTAAGCTCGAGTAAAACGAGACCAGGTACGGCTAATCCGGATTTGATATTATTGAACGTTATAATAATATTAAACGCATTCTCAAAACTGGTAGAAAAATTTGTTTTGCGATATAAATATAATAGCGTCGTATTAAATTATCGATATATATAAAATACGTACGTTTATAAAGAAAAAAGTAAGATATAGTAAAAAACTAAAACTTATGCAAAAAGTGCGCGGGTATATAAATTATAATAATATCATTGTTCGTGTAATATTTCCTTAGTTTTATCGAATGGTCATTTTCGTAACTATTAAAAATAAAGAAAACTTTCGATTTTTTTTGTTGCAGTTCGAATATGTTAATCGAAATATTAAACTTATTTTAAACTTGATTTATTCGTTATTTAGTTATTATTTTTTCATGCCCTTTTTAACCGGTTATCAAAAACTAATTTTTATAAAATTAGCTTTTAAAATAATTTTTCCCCGTTAAAATAATAACTAACAATACAATCTAACTTTAAAAATAATAAATTTAAATAATTACAACTTATTATTCATTTCCTTATTAACTTTATTTAAATTTCGTACGTTTTTTGATATTAGTAATTACTATATTTGTTATTATCAAAAGTTTTAATTAAAATCTTTCGAAATTTTAAATAATCTTTTTATAACCCCGTATTTTGCCATAATAACGCGAATATATTCGAATTATTTACGGAATATTTATGGATTATGGCAAAGTATACGTTAATAATGGACTTTCCGGTTGAAACGAGTTTAATATTTTTATTACCATTTAATAAAATTAATTATCTAATTAACTCCGGCGCGTTTTGCGTCTTATTACGTAATTAATAAATTCGTTATATTGTTAATATGTTAACGCCGAATCGGAAACGTTCGCGTATTTAGGTCGAAAATACGGTCGACTATCGATTTCTTTTTGGCCGGCGTTATTTTTTACGAATTAGAGGTAATATCGGTTCGGGCGTATTTGTCGTAATACCACCTTTTTAAAATAGAAGATAGATTGTTATAAATAGAATTAGGTTTTTTATAATTAAGTTTCATATTATTTTTTTAGCTTAAATGGCCAGGTTATTCTCGCTTTTCTTTTACGCCGTTATTTATTATAATTAATAAAAATAAATAATTTAAGTTAAATAGTTAAAATGTTAAAAAAAAGTATTTAGCTTTCTTATATATCCAACTCGGTTATGTTATACGTCACGTGTTTTAATAAAAAGAAATAAAACACGATAAAAGGTTAAAATAAGTAAAAAGAGTAAATAGGTAACGTATTACATAAGCTCGTCGCGTATACGAGCTCGTCGCTCGCTTTCTAGCATTTTGCAGCAATTAATCTAAATATCTTAATTATAACGTATTCGATTAAGCTAAATTAATCGTATTATTATTCGCCGGCCGCATTTACACCTTTTAAACGAGTGCACGCATTATATTAGAACTTGGTACGAACTTATATTACAATTTCTTCCTGCTAAACCGTATACGACCGATTAACATCTCTCTCTTTTAATCTTATATTATCTTTATTTCGAAAGTATTAAAGCTGACTAAAAGAAATACGATTGCCGACCAAGTTCCTGACCCATTTATGTAAACGGTTTTTGTGCAGGTTTAATACGTACAAGATATTCGCAAAATACGGCGTATTAAAAGGCTGAAGTGCGCGGTAAAAATGCGTTTTAAGGCTGCGAGGTAACGCTATAAAGCGCGTCGAAAGGCGGCTGGCAGGACTTATCGGAGTAACATTTCGATCTTTCGCATATATAATTATTATTATAGAAGAATTTAATTAAAAAAAATACTTAATATATAAAATACAGAAGTTTTTTTAACTAATAAAAAGGTAATGGTAGAAAATTATTACTAATAACTGTTATAGCTTATCGGTTACAAACGGGTTAAGAGGAAAAAACAGCTATATAGCGTTTGTAATAAGTTTTATATAATACGCACACTTAATGTAAAGATATAAATAGTGTTAGCGAAAAATAATACGATTAATTTATATTAATTTAACCTGTTATAGTTAAGTTATTAATATTAATTGTTATAAAATATAAACAAAATCGCGTAACAGGCCTATGTTGTTATGACACAACGCAGGCGGGCCTCGGAAACGGTCTCTTGGCAAGAAAAGACCGAAACAGGATCCAAGTAGGTTAAGTTACGTGATATGGATTTCCTTGGATTAGGAAATCCATTACAATCCCTGATATAGATTCCCTTGGATTGGGAAATCCATCACAATCCCTATTATAAATTCCTTTAAATTGGGAAATCTATTATAATTCGGTAAACGAATATATATATATTCGTTAAATCCATAAGTTAAATAACTCCAGTTTGCAATATAATTTCGTTACCTAAAATACCTCTAATATTACGAAACGTAATTAAGTTATTATTTTATTGCTTAAATTTTTACAGTACTTTACTAACATAAACCCGTTAACTTAGATTTAATAATTAGTTAATTAACCTAGCCGTTATACGTTACAAGCTTTTATTTAATAGTACTATCAAACTTTAAGCAATATTTCGACAGCATATCTACCAGCAAATAACCTACTTACCAAACCCTTAAAGATAACAATATAAATTCGGATAAAAAAAAACAAACCCCTACCCTAACTAAGGAACAAATCCTTAGACGTCTGGATTTTGTAAATTAACGTATTAACTAATTTAAACGCGATAATACGGAACTCGTTTTAACTTTCCAGGTTACTCGGACTTTTTTAAAACAAATACGTTAAACCCTGGGAAAGATGCCCGTTTAAATAATCTCTAGTAAAAAGCCAGGAAAAATGTTAAAACCCCTTAAACCTAAACCTTTCGATAAAACATCCACTAAATTACAGTTATTTCTTACTTAATATCGCGCATATTTCGAATATTTTCTAGTATAACTTGCTACCCCAGCTATACGAATCGAATTCGCAATAAAACGATTTTCGGGATATGCAGCAACTTGGTTCGAACCCGTTATACGAAAATATATCATAATTCCTTTAGAGCAACAAAACTCTAAAGTGGTACGAGTGTAGAGTAATTACGAAACGTTTAAGCAAACCCTTTAAAAAGCTTTTAATATAATAAACGAAAAAACGAAAGCCGAAATAAAGATCTAGCAGTTACGATAAAAAAATTTACCTCTAAGTACGGTAACGAAATAATTTAACTCTTTTTAAAACTTAATTAAAAACAAAAAGCTTTAATGATTTAATTCTTTAAGGGCTTTAAGCGAAAAATCCAAAAAAAACTATTCAAGGAAAACCGGCCAAAATACCTAACCGACTACATTACTATGGCCGTCAAAATTGATAATCGGCAATACGCCTGGCGAACTCGCAACATTAAAGGAAAAAACAACAACAAGTTACGGCATAACGCCAACACCAATGCACCCAAACGGTAAAATACAGCATATAGAACAGAACCCGGACCCATGGAAATCGGCGTTATCCAGAAATAAAACAAACAGCGCATTAAATGCTGGAACTGCGGCAAAACAGGCCATAGGGCTAAAAAATACAAACTTCCCAAACAATCTTAACAAAATAAACTATAAACCCTAATACCCATAGGACAGGCATCTAACAAGGAAGGAAAAACCTTTGCCATAATTTATCGTAAATCTATAATTATCCAACCCCTGGACGAAACGGAAAAATAGCTACAAAAACATTAAGGATGGACTGAAGCTGTCTATCCTGGAACCCCTAACCGACATGGACAAAAGCATGCCCTTTACTGCCAACGACCAAATGTGACGGCTAGGCTAATTAACCAACTATTAAACCTAAGTCGACGGGTTTATGTTGGCAAAGTACTGTGGGAATCTGAGCAATAATATGCTAGTTACGTCTCGTAATACCAAGGGTACCTTGGGTAACGAAATTATATTACAAGCTATCGCTATCTGTTTAGGAATTAACGAGCGTATATATTTATATTTCCTATTGCTAGTTTGTTATTACTTAATAATACTTGTTAAATAGGATTTATTTATTTTTAGTATTATTTAATAATTATTGTTAAATACTAATTACGTAATTTAACCCATTTAGGCCCTGTTTTACGGTTTGCCAAAAGACCGTTTTCCGAGTTCCGGCTAATTATGTTATAATACGATTTTTCCTTTTCGAAATCTTCGTTTCGAAAATTGTAAGTCTTCCTTTTTTATTTTATATGTTAACATAGCTTACCGAATTAGAAAAATTGCTTTTCGTTTTTCCATTTCCATTGTTAATCGTTTGAAATTATTTAAAATAATCCAAAATTTTAACTTCGAAGTTATACCTTATTTTTGGTGTTTTTTTTAAGGTATTAAATGCGAAATAATGGAAAACGTTAAAAAATGTTAAAAATATATTCGTAAAAGTTATTTTTATGATAGTAATAACGTTTTTATTTAATTTTTAAATAATATTAATCGGGAAAAACGCCATTTTAAATTGGAAAAAAAGGTTACAAAAAAACGACTTTTTTAAGTTTAGTAAGAAATTACTAAAACCTTTTTTCGTTTTATACGTTTGCGTAAATAAAAGAAATGTTTGCATTTTAAGAGCGTGGAGATAATGCAGTAAGGTTTGTAATCGTTAGACGAATTAAAAAAATAAAAACTGCGAAAATAGGTAGATACGGAGGCCCTTACGCCTGCGCCGGTTTTTGTTAATTTTGCGGGTTGGTTTAACGTTAAAAATATTAACTAGTTCGTTAATAATATTAATTAGGGTTTTATTTTTGGTAGCTTTTTTATCGTTGGTAAAAATTTTTTAATAAGTGCTGGATATTTATAAGGTTTTTGGCGGGTTTTTAAAAGTTTTAAAATTTGGATAATTTTTTTATTTAATTAGGTATTAAGTAAGTTCGTTAACTTCTTGTATATTTAAGATTTTTTCCACTTTATATTTTTGTTTGTTTTTTATTTCCATATCGTTTTATTTCGTATATACCTTAATAATGTTTATTATTAATTCGAATAGGGATATATAGAAAATTAGGTGAAATTTAACTTTAAGTGGGAAGTTTAATTAATAAATATTGTTCGAGATTTTTTTAATGATTTTATAAGGACCGATATATTTAAAATCGAATTTTTTTTGGACGTTTTATTTAGATATTTTTAGTAATTAAGTAAATTATTTTTCTTTCCGAAAAAGTTAATCCTTTTAACCGTTTTTGGTTGTAATATTTGTTTATTTGATTACGTACGAATTCGAATTTTATTTTTATTTTTTGATGTAATTATTTCAATTGTTTTGACGTAAGGATTATTTTAATATTAAATAATCCTTTTTTTTATATTTTTTTAAAAACTTTTAGCGTAAAACCAAAATTAGTTATACATGGAATTATTTTAAGACTTTTATAATAATTTATATTGTAAATTACTTAAGTTATGAGTAATTTTTCGACTTAATTATGTTATTCGTAATTAATATAATATCGTAAGTACGTTTTTAACGTTTGATTTTATCGTTTCGTTTAATTATCCGTTTATAATCGGAATACGTTAAATAATTTATGGTTTAAATTTATTTATATTATAAAGTTTTATTAAAACTTAAAAATAAACGTAACGTTTTTATCTAAAATAATTTCGTCTAGTAATTTATATACGTTAAAAATATTCCGAAAAAAAATATATGTTATTTATTTAATATTTATATTGTCGTTATAAGGTAAAAAATAAGAAAACTTTGTAAATCGGTTAACGATTACGAAAATGCTATCGTAATATACGCCCGTTATTAAGTTTTTTAATAAAAAAAATTTAGTAATAAAATTTATTATAATTAAGTTTTATAATTGTTTTGCGATTGGTAATAGTTGTAATTCTCCGTACGGCTTATATCGTTACGTTTTCGTTTTATTGTAAGTGTTATATTATTATCGGATTTTTTATACCATGTTTTTTATTTTAGGAAAATAATATATGCGCTAAAGATGTTCGAGGGTTTCGTGAATTCCTGGATGTCCATATAAGGGATGTTCGCATATTTTTCGTACTAAATTTTTTTAACATTTTTTTGCAATTGATATTTTACCAGTTTTTTCTAATAGGTTATCGTTATATTATTTGATTTTTTAATATATATCTGGTATGGTTAGTTATATTATTACGATTCATCGTAAACGTAAGTATTTTTTTTCGTTATATTAAATACGGCGTAGTTAATTTTGACTATTTTTTCCTTTACGTTTGCTTATTTATTAAATATATCGGTTTTTTAATTTTTTGAACTTTTACGATAAATAATAATGAAATTATATTCGCTTAGTTTTTTGGCGTAACCGAGTTATCGTGTTATAAGTTTTCTGGTCGTAATAAAACCGGTAAAATTTTGATAATCCGTATAAATTTTAACTTAATATTAGTTATTTTTAAAAAAATCCTTAAAATCGCGAAATGTTTTAATAATAACCAAAAACTTTTTATTAAGAATAACGTAACGTAATTTTAGTTTTTGTAATTTATAAAAGAAAAAAATAATAAGGTATAATATATTTTAATTATTTCGTTATCAGATTATCATATTTAACGTATAATTTAACGTATTGGTTTTTAGCTTTATTAAGGGATTTGGATTGTACATAATTAGTACCGGTTAATTCGTAATTATTTTTTTTAAGTTATTAAAATGTTTTTTTCGTTTTCGGTATTTATTAGAATTTTTCTTTTTTTATATAAATATATTAAAAGGTATGGTTATTCGGTTAAAACTTTTGATAAAATTTTGATAATAATTAAGAAATCCGAAAAAGGTTTGTATTTTTTTAATTATGGTAGGTTATATTTAATTACGTATTGTAATAATCTTTTTAAGGTTTATTTTAATATGTTTAAAAGTAATGATATGGCTTAAATATTCGATTTTTTATTTCTGCAATTGGCTTTTTTCGGCGTTAATTAAAATGTTAGCATTTTAAAATAATTATAATATTTTGTAAATATATTTTTCGTATTATCTTTTGGTTTCCGAAAAGATGAAAATATCGTTAAGGTAGTATATTACGAAAATATCGAAATATTTCCGGAGAATATAGTTTATTATGCGTTAAGAAGTAACAGATATATTGGTAAATTTTATCGGGGGTAATAAGATATTTATAAAGGCCGTATTTAATTTAAAGCGTTATTATTTATTTATGGCTATTTTTAATTCGAATTAAATTGCATTTATTTTTAAGGTTAAATACGGTAAATTATTATGTTTTATAAAAACGATTTTTTATTTCGTTAATTAAGGGTAATGGCATTCGGTTTTCAACAACAATATTATTAAGTTGTTAGTAATTTATAATTAGCCATAATTTGTCGTTTTTTTTTAGTATAAAAAATATAAAATAATTAGTTGGTAATTTGGATAATAGAATTTTTTTTTTAAGTTGATTTTTTAGGTATTTTCGAAATATCCGTAACTTTATTTTATTAAGGTTGTAAATAAGGTAAAATTTAGTTAATGTTTTTTTTTAAGGACGATTTTATAATTTTATTCGTTATGTTTCGGTAATTTCGTTTCGACCTTTTTGTTAAAAAGTTTTTTATATTTGTAACATTATGGTAATATATTAATCCATTTTTTTGATTTTGGGTTTGGTTGTTATAAATCGTTATTTAGTTACCGTACTTTTGTTTTAATGGTGGTAACGATACGTCGAATTTTTCTATAATGCTTTTTTTTTTTGTATTTTTTTTATAGGTAGTAAGGTTTTTATCGTATCCTTATCCTGGCATTCGTCGCCTTTTTTAATCGAATATTAAGATTTTTATATTTTTTTGGGTGTTTGTCGTTAAACCGTAAAAGAAACTTTACCTGGCTAATTATCCAGTTAATTAAGGAATTATATTAACGTAATTATGATATTCTTAAAATTATATCGTAATTTTTTAACGGTATAACGTCGAAATTAATAGTTATGTATCGTTTTAAGGTAACGGTATTAAGGTCATTAATTTTACGTATAACTTTTCCGTTATCGTAAAAAAATAATTAACCTTTACCAATATTCGTAATATAAGGGTTTTTTTTATATTTTTATGGTAATTTAAGTCGATTAATTACTTCGGGTGTAATGTAATTACTTTTTAAAGTTCCGTTATCTACTATAGCGGTATATTAATACGTTTTAATTCGTAATTTTAGTGTAACGGGATTTTCGTTATTTTTTATTACTGCTAAAGCTTTTTTTAGGAATTTTTGTTATTTCCTTTAGGCCTTATTTCCTTACGGCTTTTTTATAGGGGGCTTAGTTTTTTTAAAGGTTGTTTTAACCGCTATATTCGCATTTTAAGATCGTTAATTTAATTTCATAAATATTTAATAAAATAATATTATTATTTTATTTATAGTTTTAACGCGTTAATGCGTATTATATAACGTTTTGTATCTTTAAGTAATTATATATTTCGGTATTTTTACATTTTTACCTTTTTTTTTTTAATTGGAATATTTTTTTTGTTTATTGTCGTATTTTTTAATCCCATTAAGTAAACTGTTTTTCCATAACGTAAATTGCTTCCTATATGGGAATATTCTTATTTTTTCCTTATAAGTCCTTGGTGGCCTGTTCCAAATCGGCCATAATTCCTTTTTTTTCCTAGGGGTTTATGGTAGTAAATAGTTGTAGGTAAAGGTTTGCGACTAATTATCGTATAGTTAGGTTGCGTCCTTCCATAGCATTTCTTTTTTTTTTTTTGCGATTAATAATTGCATTTTTCGAAAAAGTAGAAAAGGTTTTAGTGGGGATATTATAAATTTAAAAGCTAGCTGTAAGATGCTATTTTTTGATCGATCTTTTTTTGGGAACGCATAATACGAAGGTAACGGTATTATTACTTATTTTGCTTATTTCGGCCGGTTTGCTTAAAAAAATCGAATCTTTTTTTTATTATACATATAATACGTAAGTAAATAGTTTATTTTTATTTTTGATAATTAGGATATTGTTATCGTTAATAATAAAAAAGATATTTCCTAGTATGTCGGTTAAGGGTACTAGGATAAACCGTGTCTATTTATTCTTAATATTTCTGTAGCCATTTTTCCGCCGTATCCAAAAATCTGATATTAATGGGTTAACGTCGTATTATGGCAATTATTTTTCCTTTATTATTTAAAGGTTATCCCGTAAGTACGGGGGTTTAGGGTTTATTTTGCTATTTTTTAGGCGATTGGTATTTTTTAGCTTAATAACTAATTTTGCCGCAATTTTAACATTCGATACGTTATTTATTTTGTTTTTGGATAACGCCGATTTTTATAAGTCCGGGCTTAATTCCATGCGACGTATTAGGTCGTCGAAGTACGTTACCGTTTACATTATGCCTTAATTTGTTATCGCTTTTTTTTTAACGTTATAGGTTCGTTAGGCGTATTATCGGTTATCGATTTTAACGGCTATAGTAATATAATCCGTTAAATATTGTAATCGGTTTTCTTTACATAACTGTTCTTAAATTTCCTTTTTAAGATTATCGAAAAATCGAATTATTAGCGTTTTTTGCCCTTAATTAAGTTTTAAGGAAAGTTGGATAAATTCGGTATTATATCGGGATATCGATTCTTTTACCGTAATTGCTGGATTTTCATTTTTGCTTTATTTTTTTCGTTTATTACTTTAAAAGCTTTTTAAAAAGCTTATTCGAACGTTTTGTAATTACTGTAAATTCGTATTATTTCGGGGTTTTATTGTTCCAAAGGTATAATAACATATTTTTGCATAATAGGTTTAAATTAAGTAATTATATATCCCGAAAATCGTTTTGTTACGAATTCGATTCGTATAATTAGGGTAATTAATTATATTGGAAAATACTTAAAATATACGCGGTATTAAGTTAGGAATAACTATAATTTAATAAACGTTTTATCGAAAAGTTCGGGTTTAAAAGGTTTTAATATTTTTTTTAGCTTTTTATTAGAAGTTAATTAGGCCGATATTTTTTTAAAAATTTATTGGGTTTATTTTAAAAAAGTTCGAATTGTTTAAAAGGTTAAATTAAGTTCCGCGTTATTTCGCTTAAGTTAATTAATACGTTAATTTATAAGATTTAAACGTCGAAAGATTTTTTCCTTGGTAAAGGTAAGGGTTTACTTTTTTTTATTTAAATCCATATCGTTATTGTTAAAAACCTTAAAAACGGGTTATTTGTTAATAAATATATTATGGGAATATTACTTAAAGTTTAACGGTATTACTAAATAAAAGTTTGTAAGGTATAATAATTAAGTTAATTAATTAATTATTAAACCTAAATCGACAAATTTATATTAATAAAATATTGTAAGAATTTAAGTAGTAATATGTTAGTTACGTTTCGTAATATCAAAAGTATTTCGGGTAACGAAATTATATTGCAAATTGTCGTTATTTATTTAAGAACTAACGAACGTATATATTTATATTTCCTATTATTAGCTCGTTATTACTTAGTAATACTCGCTAAGTAGGACTTATTCATCCTTAATGCTGCTTAGTAACCACTGCTAAGCACTAACCACATGACTTGACCCACTTGGGCCCTGTTTTACGGTTAGCCAAAAGACCGTTTTCCGAGTTCCGGCCAACTGTGTCATAACACCAAAATGCTCAGCCTATAAAACATGGAAACAATCCATCTACTAACGAACCATACGCATAGTTAAAAAAGGATTTGATTTTTCTAATCAAATAAGGAACAACAAAAAAGATAAACAATAATATCGACATCTTAAGACTATTAGCACAAAAAAGGATATCGATCAGCAAACGGCTGGATGAAATTGGCCGACAAATAAACAATACCCCCCAAAAAACCCCTTTTATTATTATAAATAATGCATATATAATCAAAGAAATAAAGTAGCTTTAAAAGGACGCAGCCTGTCCATCCGACAGCAAATCGCCAACCTTCACATGGAAATGGCCGTCACCACGGATCCTAAGGAAAAGCAAGGAATCCAGGAAAAACTCGTCCAACTTACTAAGGAACTATAGGGAAAAAATGAAAATACCCTTACGTAAAATACGGCCCATACTATGGAAAAACAATTCGTTTAATAAAATCAGGAAATACGAAGATAAGTAGAAAAGATCCTCCAGTTAAAAGGAACAGTAAAAATATAGAAATTTCGGAATATACAACTCAAACAAAACACCGAAAGATATATAGCACGCATTAACGAATTAAAACCACAAATTAAACAACAACAATATATCATTAAACAGTTACAAAACCAAATCGATAATTTAAAAAAACGAACATAAGGGCTCAAACAGCCCCCGAAAAAACCAAGCCCCTTATAAAAAAGCCCCGGGGAGGCGGGACCCAAAAATAACAAAAAGAACTCCCAAAAAAGGCTCTAATGGTAATAGGAAACGACGAAACTCCCATCATCTTAAAAGTACGGATTGGGACACACTAATATACCGCTATAATAAACAACGGAACTCTAAAAGGAAACTACATCACGCCTAAAATAATAAACCGATTTAAACTGCCATAAAAATATAAAAAGGACCTTTATATTACGACCACCGCCGAAAATTAACCATTTTTCTATAATAATAAAAAAGTTATACGCGAAATTAATTACCTTGATACCGTTATATTAAGACGATATATAATTATTAATTTCGACATTATACCGTTAAAAAATTAGGACATAATTTTAGGAATAACATAATTACGGCAATATAACCCCTTAACTAATTAAGCAACTAACTAGGTGAAAATTTCCTTTACGGCCTAACAATAAATATTAAAAAACAAAACCGAAATCTTAATACTTAATCGAAAATAATAACGAATACCGGTGTAAAAACATAATAAAAACCTTATCCCCTATAAGAAAATAACATAAAAGAAAAAAAAAGTACTACAAAAAAATTCGACGTATTGTTACCACCATTAAAGAAAAATTACGGCAACTAAATAACGATTTACAACAGTTAAACCCAGGAACGAAAAGATTAATCAATATATTACCACAATATCATAAATACAAAAAATTATTTAATAAAAAGCTTAAAATAAAACTACCAAAATATAACGAATAAAACTATAAAATTATCCTTAAAAAAAACATTAATCAAATTTTACCTTATTTACAACCTTAATAAAATAAAATTACAAACACTCTGAAAATACTTAAAAAACCGACTTAAAAGAATAAATTTAATTATTTAAATTACCAACCGGTTACCTTATATTTTTTACATCTAAAAAAAGCGGCAAGTTACGATTAATTATAAATTACCGCTAATTTAATAACATTACTACTAAAAATAAAATATTATTACCCTTAATTAACAAAATAAAAAACCGTTTCCATAAAATATAATAATTTACAACTTTTAACCTTAAAAATAAATACAACTTAATTCGAAATAAAAAAAAGCTATAAATAAAAAACCGCGTTTCGAACGAAATAAGGCTTTTACGAATACCTTATCACCCTAATAAAACTTACTAATATACTTACTACCTTTTAACGCATAGTAAATTATATCCTTCGGAAATACCTTAACATTTTCGTAATATGTTATCTCGATAACATTCGCATTTTTTTAAAAACTAAAAAATAATACGAAAAACATATCTACAAAATATTATAATTATTACAAAACGCTAATTTACTAATTAACGTAAAAAAAATTAATTTCATACACAAAAAATTAAATATTTAAAATATATTATCACTTTTAAACATATTAAAATAAATGTTAAAAAAATTATTACCGTACTTAATTAAACATAACCCACCATAATTAAAAAAATATAAAACTTTTTCGGATTCGTTAACTATTATCGAAAATTTATCAAAAGTTTTAACCGAATAACCATACCCTTTAATATACTTACACGAAAAGGAAAAAAGTTCCAACAAACGCTAAAAACGCCAAAAACATTCCAACAACATAAAAAAGATAATTACCAATTAACTAATACGAATTATATACGATCCTAATCGCCTAATAAAACTAAAAACTAATACGTTAAATTAAGTTTTAAACGTAATAATCGGATAACAAAACGATTAAAATATTTTACACCTTATTACTTTCTTTTTTTACAAATTGCAAAAACCAAAATTACGTTATATTATCCTAGATAAAAAATTTTTAATCATTATTAAAATATTTCGCGAATTTAAATATTTTTTCAAAAATAACCAACATTAAGTTAAAGTTTATACGGATTATAAAAATCTTACCCGGTTTACCATAACCAAAAAACTTACAACATAATAACTCCGCTACACCAAAAAACTAGCAAAATACGACTTTATCATCATTAATCGCAAAAACTTAAAAAATAAAAAAACCGATACACTTAATAAACAACCTAACCTTAAAAAAAATAGTTAAAGTTAATTACGTAATTTTCGACACTAAACCCGAAAAGCACTTACGGCTACGACAAATAATAACGATAGGGGTAATAACTCCTAATTTGCATCAAAAAATCAAAACATATCATAATACTTTCCCAAAACGAATTAATAAAATATAAATCCCAAACGAACATCAAAAAAACTTAATACGGGAAATACATAAACATCCCCTATACGGACACCCAAAAATCCACAAAAGACTAAAACGCCTTCAACGCACATACTTTTTTCCTAAAATAAAAAATATAATACAAAAAGTCTAACGGCAATACGACATCTACAACAAAACTAAAATACGACGACACAAACCTTACGGAAAATTACAACCCCTACCAATTACAAAACGGCTATAAAACTCCGTAACGATAAATTTTATTACCAAACTTTTTTTATCAAAAAATCCTATTACAAAGATATATTATAATAATAGTTTTATAATCGTTAATCGATTTACAAAAATTTCTTACTTTTTACCTTATAACGACAATACAAATATTAAATAAATAACATATATGTTTTTTCGAAATATTTTTAATATATACGGGTTACTATAGAAAATTATTTCAAACAAAAATACGACGTTTGTCTTTAAATTTTAACAAAATTTAATAACACAAATTAATTTAAACTGTAAATTATTTAATACGTTTTAATTATAAATAAATAAATAAATAAAACGACAAAATCAAATATTAAAAATATACTTACGATATTATATTAACTACGAACAAAATAACTGGGTTAAAAAACTACCTATAACCTAAATAACCTATAATATTAATTACTATAAAAATATTAAAATAATTCCGTTTACCGCTAATTTCGGATTTATTCCAAAAATTTACAAAAACATATAAAAAAAACCACTTAACGTTAAAACAATTCTTAAGTCAAAATAACTTAAACAATTACATTAAAAAATAAAAACAAAACTCGAATTCGTACGTAACCAAATAAAAAAACATTACAACCAAAAACGGTTAAAAAAACTAACTTTTTTAAAAGGAAACATAATTTATCTAACTACCAAAAATATATAAAAAGAATAACCAAACCAACAATTTAATTTCAAATACATCAATCCTTACAAAATTATTAATAAAATTTCAACTTATAACTACTAATTAAATTTACCGCCTAAAGTTAAATTTCATCCAATCTTTTATATATCCCTATTAAAATCAACTGCAGATACCATCAAAATACATACCGAACAAAACGACGCAAAAATAGCAAATAAACAAAAATATAAAACAGAACAAATCCTAGATATACGAAAAAAAAAGGGACTTACGTAATACTTAATAAAATAAAAAAGTTACCCTAATTTTAAAACTTTCTAAAAACCTATAAAAAATCTTATATATACCCAACAACTACTGAAAAACTTCCATTAACGAAAAAAACACTAAAAATTACGTTTTAATCTAAACTACTAATGGAAAAATACTTAAGGTAATCATCCGAAAGCAGGCCTATAAACATAACAACCTTAAGCTCCATCTCCAAACGCTCTCGTTCTTCGGCCTTTTTTTATTCCGCCAACACATTTAAACGCTTCACCCCTTTACGAATTAATTTCACCCCTTTATCCCGAAAAAACACCTGTTATTTTTTAATACGAAAAAAACGAATAATTTATTCGGAAATCTTAAACGTTTTATTCGTAAAATCCTTCCAAAGTTAAAAAAAACGCTTTTTTATAAGCTGTCGCTTACGATCAAATTAATCCTTAACACGACTAATATTTTCCAAAAAACTAAGGGGAATTACCAACCCGTTACAACGACGATACAAATAACAAACGCATTATTTATAACGCTTAAGGGCTTTAATTATAATATAACGAAAACCTTTTTCGGAACAAAAATATACGCCATAACTTCGAAACCAAATTTAATAATAAAATCAGCAAAAAAAGCGATACTTTCCTTCTAATTAAGACGGTGACGCGACCGACGGTTACCTATACGACCCGACATAATAAGGATAAAACCATACTTATAGAAAAAATGTTCGGGGCGAAGATTTTAAAAAAAGGGGATCGTATTATAACACAACGCAGACGGGCCTCGGAAACGGTTTTTTAGCAAGAAAAAACCGAAACAAAACCCAAGTAAGTTAAGTTACGTAATATAAATTTCCTTAAATTAGGAAATCCATCACAATCCCTAATATGAATTCCCTTAGATTGGAAAATTTATCACAATCCCTAATATGGATTCCTTTAAATTAGGAAATCTATCACAATTCCTAATATAAATTCCCTTAAATTAAAAGATCCATTATAATCCGGTAAACGAATATATATATATTCGTTAAATCCATAAGTTAAATAATTCCAGCTTGTAATATAATTTCGTTACTTAAAGCACCTTTAATATTACGAAACGTAACTAAGTTATTATTTTATTACTTAGATTCCCATAATACTCTGCCAATATAAACCCGTTAACTTAGGTTTAATAATTGGTTAATTAGCCTAGCCGTCACATGTGTGCGCGCCGAGCCTATATGGTACGTGATGTAAAATGTAATAATGTTGTAATTAGCGTAATAATTTTCAAATTCTATCGAATAATAGTTTTTATAACCATCGAAAATAAAAGAATATTTCGGCTTTTTGGCACGGGTTTAACTATATTAATCGAAATATTTAACTTATTTTAAATTTTATATTTTTATTATTTAACGTCTTCGCTTATAATAGTTTTTTAATTACGTAAAAGTAAGTTATTAATAAATTACCAAAAGACAAAATATTTTTATATAAGGAGTATAAATAGCGGTAACGTTTAATTTTAAAAGTTAAGTGTGTATATTATTATCGTTTAATCTTGATTTCTTTTCTTATATTAATATAGCCTTTTACGTTTATTCATGGTAGTAATAAATTGCCGACTATTATAAAAAGCTTTATTTAAAAATTTATTGCGTTAAAAATGTGAACATTCTTTCCTGTATTACTGGATTTTTACTATTGTAACCTCCATAATTATAAATTATTTACGAAATACTGTTAAATATTTATTTATAATCTTTTAATAATATATTTTCCATTTTAAACATATTTCAAGTTTTTGTTACTACTTAATAAAATTAGATACTAAATAAATTTTAACGAGTTTTCCGCCGCGTAACGTAAGTAATAAATTCGCTATATTTTTAATATTTTAGCGCTTTATAGAAATCCTTTCCGTATTTAAATTAAGGATTTATTCGATAATCGATTTTCCTTCAGTTAACGTTACTTTTCGCGTATTAGGGATAATATCGGTTCGGACGTATTTACCGTCCTGTCGAGGTTTTAAGGTAATTTCGGTAATCTCGTATATATGTTAGGCTTTTTATAATTAAGTTTTTATTTTTATTATTTAACGTTAACTATTAAATATATTTTAGGAATTTTTTTACAACCTTGTATAATGTCACTATTAAGTAATATATAAAATAAGTTAACTACTTAGAAAGTTAAAAAGTTTAATCCGTTCGCTTATATGGGCTGTTCGCTTATGGAGTACGTTATACACATTTTAAAATTCGTTAGCTTAGCCTGTTATTTTAGTATATCCTGTAACACCGTATTTTAAGCCTCTCTCTAAATTATATTCATTCTTATAAGGTCCTCGAAAAGTTACAAGTAATTGAATTATTATGGAGAAGGTTGCGTGCAATCCGCGCGACGAGCGTGTGTACGCGACGAACTTGCATCGTACATTAATAAGAACTCAAAATTAGGTGGTCGTTATCAGTGTCCACTAAACGAGGAAAAATAAAGGGCAATGGAAACTATTCGTTACCCTCAGTATACATGAGGCGACCGCGGGCTCGGCCAGCATAATAGATGCTCTCGTTTAAAGTGCGAATTCTTGGCAGCATTCCGTCTTATTTGGACCTCTCGGACCTAGAAGCGAGCGCCGCATGCTGCCATGATACTTACTTTTCTATATGCAAAAAGTGAGTCTTTCCTAACAAAAAAAAATGTCATATCATATCCCTCGTTCCACGGCCTTCTTTCCTCAGTATGTTTAAACGAGGGCACATACTAACTGTTGTTCTATCGGGACGAGGTTTCGGATCTCGGCCTCGGCTTCGCCGCAGGCTCGGAATTATAACGCTGTCATAGGGGAGGCAAGAATTAGTTGCAAGCTACGCGACGAGCCCGATCTGCTTCAGGCCAGTGTAAATTACTGCATAGTAAGACATTGTGCCACCACTGAATGTTCCCCGTGCCGCGCCAAGTTGAACCAAAATAGCGAAGACGATTAGTGCTCTTAGGATTCGAACCTAATTCACTATATGGCTCTATTTGTAACTACGCCCCACTTCTCCACGTCTCGTATAACAGAAATCAGGTATCCTTATATCTCCCCATGAGGGACTGGAGATGAACTACAATTCGCTTGGTTAACTGGTCCTGAGCAAGTCAGCAATGAAAGCTAAATTCTAACTCGTCATTCTAGTTCTACTTCCGGTATGGGTCACGGTTCTACCATACGTACCTTCTGGCATCCAATGCATTTAGGAAATGTATGAATTGCCGGGGTATTTACGTACGTTGTGCACAACCCTCCCCGAGGCGCATATGATTACCGGCCTTAGAAATCGTCTATTCAGCCACTCCCGCCTCGGTCGAGACGAGCTCTTACTGTTGCCTGAGATTCCTCGACTGGATTAAAGTCTGGTGTCATTGCACTCCACTAACGCCTTGCTATCCTGAACAATCTCCGGTGTTTCCGTGGCTCCGTATTTCCAATCCAAAGGCATATTCTAAGATTGGACACGGAAGTACTGAGAGTAGAATGTCACCAACCGCATCCCGAGGTCTTCCATTGCCGCAGATAGCTCAGCCGCGCCACTCAGAATGATTATTTAGCAAAGATGTCCACTACTGTAATCTCCCCAATCCAATCCCGCACACCGACTCTAAGGGCATATCGGCTTTTTGCCCTGGGTACTCCAAGTTCCGGGCCCGCCGTAAAACCTCAATTACGTAAAGCTTCAGGTCTTTCCCCACACCTATAGTTCTCACACCCCTTTTAGCTTAACCTCGTCAAAACCGTTATTTTACCGCCCTGAAAACTCTTTAGCAACTCCACCGCTTATTCCCCTTCCCCTACAAACACTAAGTAGTTAGGCCGTCAGGTCAGGGCATGTGCTTCTGCTAACGGTGGCTGCGAGGTCACCTTTAAGATTTGCGCGATAACAGCTACAACGCCCGTACATTCACGAGTTGCGTGGAATACCAACCTATCAATGAAATAGCAAGAAAGAATATGTAAGTAATTAGCCTAAGTAAATCGATAACAACAATAATATTTATTAATAATTAATTACATTATTATTAAAGTGTTTAAAATATAAATCAGATAGAAAATAAATGAAATAAGGATAATAACTCACTTTATTTTATAACAAAGCAGAGGCAAATATTTATAATCAGACTCAGCTAATTAATTAATTTAGGTCTTATATAAATAAAGTAAAGAGTTCTTTTCGCAATAATTTTAACAGCGAATTATTATTAGTTATTATGCTTTCTATTATCTTAGTTATAAGGTTTAACGCCATGAATATATGCGCGTAAGACTTCGTATCTCGTTAAGCCTTATTAGTATTATAATATACTCGGAACGCCCGTAGTAATCAAGAGGAAATCGCGCCGACCTGATGTAATATAAAACCATGTAGAAAATTATAAAAATATTAATAATACGAAAGGTAATTATAGAATTTAGATTATATAACTTATTTTATAATAGCTCAAAAATATATGTTAAAAACTAATGATATTAATTAATATATAGTTAATTTTATTACGAAGTTAAAAAGCGTTTAACTTATAATACGTTTAAAGTATTACTTTGTATTTTATAGGAATATTAAAATAGGGTTAGTATTAAATTACTAGACTACAAGGTGATAACAAGCTATTAAGTATCTATGATAATTATCGTCAAAGGTTTTAATATCTATAAGGGAGTTCGCAATGATCTATAAAATGCTAACCTGTCAGTTTTTGTATATATTTACACAGTGCATCAAAGGCCGCCAAATAATTTTCAGTCTTTCTTAGGCTCTAATTAATATAATCTAAATCTTATAAATCTAGGAAGTGAGCTCCGCCATACCTCACTATAACGAATTAAAAAAACGGATGTTTTAAAAGTATAACCAATGTTATAAACAAATAGTTCAAAGTATAAAGAATGGTAAAGAATATATTTTAAAAAGAGGAGTTTAGTTATTTATTTACTATAAAGTATTAAAGAAGCTCGTGATATAAACTACCTCGCGAACCGCTTTTATTACTTTATTAACTATATAACTTTAATTGGTAGCTCTTTAATAGTAATAATAAAAACCGTTCTTAAAATATTTAAAGTAAAGTTATATGTTTAACTTTAAAAAAAAGAAAATTTAATTTTTAAACAGTATGTTTTGTATTAATATTCCCACAATGACGTTAACTACTCGATACTACGATTAATATTCGCGAACCGATATTTCTTTTAATTTAAAAGATTTTAACGCCAACCAAAAACAAATTGAATACCCTGAGAATCTTTAACTTAAAGGCGCGAATATTCTTACCCAGCTTTTCTAATTTAAAAGTAAAGTAAAGTTAGTATTGGCCGAACGTATTACAGTGTACGTGCAGGTTAATTAACGGTCGAAAATGTTTAAACAACAAGATTATATAAAATAAAACGTTTATAAACTGAAAACTAATTATTAAAAACTATTATACAAATAATAAAATGTTTCGTATGTAGTAAAAATTCGTTACTGATAGAAGCGTAAAATATAACATGGTAGAAAAAGATAATTATAATGGTAATGAAAAGAACTTTACTATAAACTTTTATAATAATATATATAATAATTATTAATGTCGAAAAGCTTAAAAAATTTAAATAAGATATAATAAAATACAGAATAGGTTATAATTAGATAAGTTGTTAATTCGTATAACTAAGTATTATCGTTATTTATAATCTTAAAATAAAAGTATTATTTTTATTTTTAAAAGCGGGAAAGGCTATTATTAATTAATTATAACATTATTAAAACTAGTAACTATAAGATAACTAATAAATTAAAGTTAAAATAAGTTCGAAATTTCGAACAACATATTTAAACGTATACGAAGAAACCGGACATTGTATAGTTTAACCTGGTATGGTTGTTAGACCTTGGAAGATATAAATTATATTATAGTAATAATAATATTCTATCTTTTAAAGACTAGGTTATGTCTTCTTTATCTAGATTAATCTTATAGTATATTTTTTAACCCCGTATTTTCTTTATAATAAACTTTTAAAATAATAATATTATATTTTTTTTACGAAACAGATCTGGTCCCTGGTTTTTATAGCCCTTTTAAAATTATTATCAATTCCGATAATGTAAGATCCGAACTAACTGATCAGCCGAATCCGAGTATAGCCTTGACACCCTCTCCCATTTCAGCGTTTGGTCGATAACAACTTCCCTTTTAGTCGTTGTTAATTATCGTAAATTCGAAATAGCATCGCCTCGCAAAGATTAACGGTAAACATAATGTTTAAAGGAAATAATATAACAATATATATAAATGTAAACTTTTTAATATTAAGTTTAAAATTTCGATTTTTATATTAAATAAATAGGTACATTATAGTGTTTTTAAAAGGCATTTTAAAATATTAGTATTAAGAAATAAACGGTTAAAAATAGTTAGTAAGAATAGTTAAAAAAGTGTTCAGCGAGCTTCTAAAATACGTTAAGCTCTCTTGGCTAAGAGAAATAATAATAGAAAATAAAAATAATAACGGCTAAAATTAGTGACTAAAAAAAGCTGAAAACGCAAAGACTGAAAGATAACGCTTCGAGCTAACTTGGATATATAATACGTATTTATAAGAAAGTTTAAAATACGTTTACCGAACGAGCATTGCATTAATTTATCTTAATTTAAATTTTCTTTTGAATTATTGTAAACTTTTTATCGTGAAGTGCGTATTAATAGCTCGCGAAATAGCTTTTATGACGAGTTAATCTGGCACGTTATATCCTTTTCGAAATTTAAAATATTAGCATTCTAGGGTTCGAAAAGATAATAGTACTATAGCAAATACGAGATTATCTTAAAGAAATAAAAAAAATTTAATTTTCTTTAGTTTTAAGGTAAAAGTATTAATTTATTATTTTATATAAATTAAATATTACATATCTTTCGCCCGGAATATTAGCTATTTATTATTATTTAAAGCTTACATTTAATAATCTTTTACAAATATTTCAACTTCCCTTATATAAAAAGACTTTATAATCTTAATCTTTTAATATATATCAACCTAATTAATTGAGATAATTATGATTTAAATATGAAATATAAAATAAATTAAATCTAAATTTACGTATTAAATCTAGAGTAAAATACATGTTGTTAAATATTATTATAGTTTAAAATATAAACAGTGTACTTAGTACTTTAACTTTTTAATAAAGGTCAAGTTAGTTTTATATTTCTAGCAATTTTAAATAATATTTTAACTTAATCATGATATTAACTTTAAGCCGATCGCCATTAGGTTTAACTTATATACGACGCGTATTTATAACCGTATATTAAATAAAGATATTTTTAATTTATAAATATTATAAAATTAAACCTCGTATATTTATTAACGTATTAAATAAGCTTGCGGCGCCTTTAAGCTCGCGGCGTCTTTGTTAGTACATTGCGATATAAAATTATAATTAAATGCGGATAATATTTGAATTAATTAAAATTAATCGTATTTTTCACCGATAAACGCCTTTATATTCTCTTTATAAACACGCGCATTATATTCGGGTTTTCTTTAAATATTATATTTTTATTCCTAGACCTAAACCCATTTACGCCGACAGTTTTCGGTGGCTACTAACGGGATTATTTACTATCACCCTTTTTTGTAATTATAAAAATTGAAGCTTTTTTATAAGAAGTAACCTTTTTTTAATAATAATAAAGTTTAATCTTTTAACGCGGATTAAAAATATAATTCGTTTTATGTAATAAGCCGTATTCGTCCTTAACAGGTTTTTATATAATAGTATTAATTTACTTTTAATTAAAAATGAACCGATTTAATCATTTTTATTAGCAAACTACGTTAATAATTTTCAATGTTTTTTAATAAATAACGCCTCCGTTTTATCTTTTTATAACATTGTTAAACATAGTTATAAGTAGGAAAGTAACGAAATTATTAAATGTTAATAAAAAACAGTTAACGAATTACATATATTAGCGAGACGTGCATATATACAGGACGTTTTTTAGCATTTCGTAATAACTAATTCAAATAGCTTTATAATAATATATTATATTAATTGAAATTAATAGCTGGTTTTTTCTTTAAATGTTTTTATAAATTTTTTACAAACATGTATATATGTCCGGGTTTGCCGTAAATGTTATATTCGTTCTTTTGTTATAACACTTTTACGATAATTTCCTTTAGCCGTAATTAGTTCATTATGTTATTAATTGTTCTTTTTCGGTTAAAAACGTTTATTTCTTTATATAGTAAGTGTTTTTTTGATTAAGAATGGTTATTTTTAGTTTTCCGACGTTTATTAAAAATATAGTTCGTTTTGCGGAATTAGATAATTCTTTTCGAAAAAAAGTAATTTTTTACCAAATTATCAAGTTATTTTTTTTATCAAACTTTAACCGATTTAACGATTTCTATCGCCAAATTATCTTACTAATTTCTAATTTCGTTTTTGCAATTGCCGTTTTTATTTTTTTAATCTTCGTATATTCTTGAGGTTTTTGCAAACGAGGAACGAATAAAATCCGCGGAGGTTAACGGGGCAACAGTTAATGCAAATATAATAAAAAAAATTCGAGTTTGGAAAAAACCGGATTAAAATTAAATAAAACGAATAAATAATTGCAAATCCGGATTTAATATTATTGAATATTATAATAACTTTAAATACGTCGTAAAAACCGATAAAGAAATTTTTTTTTACGTTAAAAGTATAATAACGATATAGTAGGTTATCGATATATAACGAATAAACAAGTTTTTAAAAATTCTTAAAATATGTTCAAAAATTAAAACTTATACGAACAATATACGGGTATATAAATGGTAATAATATAGTAATTAACGTAATATTTTTCGAAATTTACCGCAGAAAAGTTTTCGTAACCGTTAAAAACAAAAAAGGGTTTCGATTTTTTCGAACTTTTTAAAATATGTAAATCGAAACATTGAATGTATTTTGATTTAAAGTAGTTGTTTTTTAATAAATATGATAAAATATATACTTTGAACTGGTTAGTATTAATAAATTATTATAAAACTAAATTTGATAATAAATCTTTCTTATTATAATTATAAACTAAGGTTTGCTTTACTTTAACAATTAATAATATAGATAATTAATTTTTAAATTTCACTTAAATAAAAATTTATATAAGTTTGTTATATATTTTCAGTAAAAATAATTATTATATTCGTTATTATATAAAGTTTTATTAAAAATTAAATTTCGTAAAAACTGTATATATCTTTTTTAATAATGCCGTATTTTATGATAATACCCCGACTAAGTTAAAATAATTTGCGAAAAGTTTTTAAACTTTGGGATAATAAGGTTTAATGATTAATTTTTCGCTTTAATTATATATCGAATTTTTTTCACAGTTTAATAAAATTAAATATTTAGTCAATTTTAAAACGCTCCGTAACGTATCATATAAGCAATAAATTCGCCATATTTATAATATATTAACGCCGGATAGAAAACGTTCGCGTATTTAAGTCGAGGATACGATCGACGATCGATTTTCTTTTCGGTTAGTGTTAATTCTTATAAAGGAAGGATAATATCGGTTCGGGCGTATTTACCGTTAAAATGGTATCCTAAAATAAAAAGTAAAACATTATAAATGAAGTCAAACTTTTTATAATTAAGTTTCGGGTTTTTCTTACCCAAATAGCTAGGTTTATTTTCGCTTTTTTTAGAAGGCGGTTTACATTATAATAGTTAAGAAATAGCTAATTAAAGATATATAACTAAAATATTAAAAAAGGCGTCTCGAATTTATATAGGTCTCGCTTATATATATAATACGTTAGTATAAATATAGCTAGAACTTTTAATCTTAATAATGAAGGCGATTAAAATTAAATAAAATAAGTTCTACTTTAACGAATCCCTATTTAATATTATCGGTCGTAATAACGGTTTTAAACACATTACAAAAACCGGCGATAAAATTTTTTATAATAAACTAAATAATGTAACGTGGTATAAAACCTTCGATATATAGCAAATAAATACATTTTAATAGAAAAAACTAGAATATATTAAATTGCTAAAGTAAATAGAAAATATTAATTAATGTTTAAAATGTAATAATATTACAATTCACGTAACACCTTTTAAGATTTATCAAATAATACTTTTTATAGCCCTTAAGGATACATCAATATTTCGATCTTTTAGTACCCGCCCGAATATATTCATTAAAAATTTAAACCTATTTTAAACCTAACTCATTTATCCTCTAACCGTTTTCGCTTATAATAACTTTTTAATCGCCTGAACATAAAGTATTAGCGAACTAGCGAAAACTATATTTTTCCACGTAAAAAAAGTTTCAAAACTAAAGTCCGAACTTAAAAATTTACCGTTTATATTAATTTAAACTATTCCCGATTTTCTTATTAAGCCTAAGTTTTTTACATCTTTTAACATTAATAATAACGATATTAATTACTTCAGAACCCGTATTAAAAACCTTATTTAGTCGAAGTTATAAATATTCTTTTAAGTAATACCGTATTAAGTACTTCTAATTTAAATAAAATTAAATCACTTACAAAATATATTTAAACTTTCTTATAAAACCTTTTCCTTATTAATTTTTCGATTTAAACATGTTTCAAATTTTTGCTACCTTTTAATAAATTAATTACCTAATTAAGTTTAACGCGTTCGATAATCCGTTACGTAAATAACAGGTTCGCTATATTTTTAATATGCCAACCCCTAATAGGAAACGTTTACGCCTTTAAATTAAAAGTACATTCGATAATCGATTGCTTTTTAGTCGGCGTTAAATGTTGAAAATTGGGGATAATATCGGCTCGGGCGCGTCTACTATATTATCAAGCTTCTAAGGTCGATTTGGCAATATTATATATTAAACTAAGTCTTTCGAATTTAAATGTTATAATATATTTTTTCGTTTAAACGGTTAAATTTACTTTCTATTCTTTTATAAAACAAGTTCTCTATTGTTAATATTAAATAATAAATAATTTAAATTAGGTGATTAAATTATACCCAAAAAGACGCCGCGAGTTTGTAAGCGCCGCGAGGTTATATAGTATGTTAAATAATATAATGCTAATTTCAAAGCCTATAGTAATAAACCTTGTACAATTATAGTTCTCATCCACACAGTATAATGTTTATTATAAATCTCTATATTAAGAATTTATCTTTTTCTATATAACGTATCACACAAGCTCGTCGGCTATATAAGCTCGTGAGCCACTTTTTAACATCTTTTAATAATAAACTCAAAAACCGTAATGATAATATATTAAATTAATTCCAGTTTATCGTATATTTTTCCGTTAATTGTATTTTTAACTTTTAAATAAATATACGCATTCTATTAAGGTTTATTACGGACGTATATTACCATTCACTGCTGCTAACCTGTATACGATCGATTACTCCCCTAACGCGTCCAGATTAAAATTACCTCTAATCCGTAGAAATTAAAATCGACCGACAAAAAATTAATTACCGACCGAATTCCTGACTCATATATTCAAACGTTTTTTATCCGGATTTGATATGTTAAAGATATACGTTATAAAATAAGTCGAGAGGCGTATTGCGGGGCGTATCGCAGAGCGCCTCGGGGTGTTATACTGCGTATTATAGGACATTTTTTGAAACAATTCGAACTTACGTAAGTAAATAATTAAAACGAACGTTTTTATTAACAGACACTTTCTATATTCAATTAACCAGTTCTTTTAATTAATAGAAAAAGTAAAAATATAAATTGCCATTAATAACTATTAAAATAACGGTTACAAAAAGTGTAAAAGAAAAAATAGCAATAAAGCGTCCGCAATTAATTTTGATATAATACGTACATTTGTTGAATAGTTGTTACTATGGTTATCCAACAGGAATACCATTAATTTCGATCGATTGGATATGTTATGGTTGAGTTATTTGGATTTGTTATTAGGAGCTGTCGAAAAGCGGCCGACAAGCTTGTGTAATACGCTAGTATATTACGTATATCTTTATATTTTTATTATAGCTCAATGGAACCAAATCTATTATGTTACTTTATAAAATCATGAGTTTAATCGCCGTTTCGTTTCATTCCGTTGAGATAATATAATTAATCTATTACTTTGTTGCTCTTTTCTATAACGCGAGCTTTGGTGTACATCTGTATCCATTGCTAGGCTAATTCATGAAGTGGAGTCCAAGGTTACTTCATAATCTTTGATGGCATATCGTGGGCCTGCGGAGCCAACTAATAGAACTAACCCTGTCAACTGTGGTATGCCTAAACGGGGGAGTCTCCAGATCCTAACTGTTAGGTGGCTGTGCGAGAGTCAGGATACATGACCTTCCTTGGCTGGCATGACCTCTCCCCGGGGAATCTAGGACTGGGCTCGGTGCGGACTCATCTGTTTATAGGACAAACTTATTACTCGGAGTCTATGTCGTTCCCCGACCTCGCTCGCCAGAGTTAGCCGTTTCATGTTTGCCGGCTACAAATATAAAGAGGCTGGCATCTCGACCGCTCAGCCAACTTGCCATCCTCTAACACACCATTACCCTCTCGCCAAACTCGAAGACTGCACATCTCAAGTTGACAGCCACAGTGTTTCGGAGATACGCTCGCAGTAACCAGCAGGATCCCCAGACAATGAAGTTCACTTCAGGCATCCTCGTCACCCTCGCGGCACTCACCCCAGCTGCCCTTGCCGCCGGCAAGATCAAGGTGGAAGTTCGATACACCAATGAAATGGTGGACGTCGGAAACTTGGACCTCTTTCACAACACATGGCAAAAGATCTACGGCCAGCCCGGCAACCAGCGAAGCGTTCTGACCGACAACACATACGGCACTTCTAGCGGCATGTGCATGAGTTGGGCCGACAACCCTGACCGCAACGTCCGCGTCAAAATCAACGGGCAGTGGGGCAGAGTCCGCGGCCTCGGACCTCATGATTCGCGTGAAGCCCTTGTCCAGGCTGTTTACAAGGTGTTGTCGCTAAATGCCGACCCGACGGGCTACAACGTCTACACCAACTGCTACGGGACGACGTGGCAAGAGGGCGTGCCCCGGTGGAAGGGGTCGCATGCTTGCGGCGGGCCCAAGGCCACCGTCAGCTCTAAATGCATGTGCTCTATTGGCAGCGCGCAATGCGAGTTCCACTCCTGGGGACACATGGTGCCTTCGTCCATTAAGGCGAACTTGTACCGTGACGGCGTCTTGCTAGCGGACAGTCTGATCATCGACTTTGCCTCGAACAAGGTGGCCAAGGAGGGTGGTTGTGGCACCATTGGCAAGATTGCCTCTGCTGTGGCTGGACTCCTCCCTGGCCCTGGCTCTCTCTTCGCTACCGGAATCGACGTGTTTTGCAGCTAACTGAGCGGCTCGCGCTTGGTAGCCTGCTGCTGTCAGGATATACCCTCGGCACTCGGCTCAATTATTTCCTCATTCCCGGATGTCTTTGCTCCGGGCCTGAGAGTCAGGGGCATGTGGTGGACAGAATAATACATACGACTGCGACGAGGGTAGCTAACCAACATGACGAGTGAGGCGGTCACCTCTTCTCGTCATGGTTTAATACTGGAGGCGCACAAACGATGTAGGATACTTTTTATACTTTCACCCGGTATTGAATTGGAGCATTAAAGGCTGTCAGGGGCTATGTCTAGTTGAGCCACTTTACTGGGATTGAGAATAAGAACACATCGCTATCCAAGCTCCTAATCGTGGTGATGCCGCTGTTTACTAACACTTATGATGTCATGGGAAAAACGAGGGTCTAAAGGATTCCAATCAGACACCCCTGGTGAGTCCCACCAGGGGCTATAAAAAGGATTGGATCGGCTTAAGTGGCTTGGCAAGATGTTTCCGTCTTTAGAGTCAGAGCTGCCAATATAGCCTCAAATTTTCTTCTGTGACATTTGATCCACTCGATTCCCGACACCTCGTGGAGGTGGTTATACCATACCTCGGTGATGGATTATATCCGTCTCGAAACGTTAAGGATGCTCTGAAAAAGGTCTTCGGCGCAAACAGGAGCATTCTAGATATCTCAAATGCTACCACTACTGGGACGCTTGTCGGGCTGCCGGTGGCAACAACTGGCGAGGAGCCGACGTGCCGAGTTTCTACTAATATCAATTTGCTTGGGTAAGCGAAGTACCTAGTTATCACGGTATGCCCTACTTGGCCTTTTTCAGATATGGAACTGACTTAGCATCAGACGATACCATAAACCCGAGGGGGAAGTATTAGAAAAGTGCCAATGTTGAAAATATACGAGTATGCTGTCTGACAAGAGTTGCGTTTTGATTAATGGCCTTCAGAACTACAGCTGCATCTGCTGCACCTAAGTAGGAGCCACCCTATTCCGGCTATATTTTATTTTTCCTGCCACGTTTGCCAGCTGCCCACTTCCCTGTAAGTTATATAAAACTTACCTATATCACTCTCCACTAAAAAGCTAATGTTTTAAGTACGATAATTAATCAAATTAACACTTTTTAATATCGCTTTTTTGTATTTTAATTACTTGCAATTAGGTACGTACCAGGTTATAATAATAACAACATAATAATGCAACCCTCCTTACTTACTTAGGGTCTCCTTTTTATAAAAACGCTTTCCTATTAATAAATATATTATGGTACATTTTCCGCTACCCCTTAAAAGTAAGCCCGGCGGCGGCGCGCCTTATGATACCGCGAAAAAATTAATAATATTTTTAAATAACTTCGCTTTTCCTTATAGTTATCAACCCATTGCTCGTAAAGGGGCTAACCGTAACGCCGTAAAAAGATATACGCGATATTACGTATATTATAACCGATAAGCGAAAAATCCCGAAAGAATTACGGTATACGCCGTATTAATCCGTGGAAAAGCAACTATCTCTTTATATAACGGCTAGGCAAGTTAACCAACTATTAAACCAAAACGTACGAGTTTATGTTAGCAGAAGTAATATGTCGTTTAAGTAATATAAGGATAAGGGTATTTTAGTTACGTCTTATAATATTAATAGCGTTTGGATAACAAAGTTATATTACAAGCTGTTATTATTTAATTATAAAATCTAACAAATGTATATATTTTAATTTTAACTTAGTAAGTTTAAGCTAGCTTAACCTTTACTTTAATAATAAAACGTCTTTAAGCTTTTTAAGTTTTATTAAACTATTAACCGGTTTATTTAGCTTTTAGCGTTAATTACGGGTTAAACTAATTAAATATATTAAGCTATTAAGCTTATTACGTAATCTCTAGTAAGGGTCGGAATTAGTTCCTACGTTCTCCGACCGTTGTGATAGGCCAAACCGTATTAGGCCCTAATACGATCTCCTCTTTCTTAAGATCTTTATCCCAAAAAATCTGTTTATGCGAACTCGGTAAATCTTTTTTTATTTTCTTTTTCCATTCCTTAATCGTTATATTTAACTGTATTAAAATATAACTATCTCGTAAACGTAATATCGTCCCAATGGCTCAGTGGTCGTGAGCCTGGGTGTCGCACTTTGTCGCAGCAGGCTTGGGCAACCTGCAGCGTACAAAAGACAGCTGGTTCGAATCCAGCTTAGGACGACGTGTTCTGGGTGTTGCGCTAACCCCAGTGCATAGACCATTTGGAGCTCCGGCTTCGCATCCATGTCGGCGACAATTGAAAGGTTAGGGCTGTTGGGAACTAATTAAATTTATCGTGTACTTATCTTATCGCTTGATACCGTGAAAAATAACCCTTATACGGTTTTTCATCCGGCCCGTCTGTAGGTACGGTTTTTGAAATATGTTCTCCGGTCTTATCGTATTATCGGACGTATTTGTACGTAATGTACTTTATACACCAGGAGTGTACGTACATATATGTATTTTGTGCAACCAGGCGTTGGCACATATAACTAAATACTTTAATAATAACACTTTACTTTTTAAAAAAAAGTAATAACGCGTTATTATTATTTAGGCGAATTAACCGTTTTAGTTTTAATATATTTAAATTCTCTTATGTTCGCTATAAATTTAAATATAAAACCTATAAGACTTATTTTAACTTAAAAAAAATGCTCGTTATATAAAATACGAAGATTTATATAACTTATTTAAGCTATTAAAAACTAACCGCCGGTTAAAGGTTAAGGAAAACCGCTTAAATTTTTAAAAGCATTTCGTTAAAAAGGACCTGCTTAAAGCTTATAAACGTTTATATAAATTATAATAATATATAACTAAGTTACTTAACCGCCTAACGCGTTTTTATAACCAGAAAAAGATATTACGTAAAGTTATTTAAAAGGTAAAAACGATAAAACAGTTCGAGCGTTTAAAAAAAAAACTAAAACGTTTAAAAACTGCGATTATTATTACGTCGGCACTTAGCTCTAATAACTGGGCTGGTATTAACCTTACTAACTAGTTTTTTATTAACTGAACCGTCCTCGTTACTATTAATAAAAACTTTTTAACAATTATTAGATGTTTATAAAGTTTTTCGCAAGTTTCTAAGTATTTTCAAAATCCGGATAATTTTTTCACTTGAATAAATACTAAGTAAATCCGTCGACCTTTCTAATATTTATAACGTTTTCAGTCTTATATATCTGCTTACTTTTTACCTTTACGTGATTTTATTTAATATATAGTTTAATACTATCCGCTACTAACTTAAGGAAAGAATGTATAAAAAATGAAATAAAGTTTAACTTTAAGTAATAATATAACTAGTGTTTACTTTCTAAAACTTTCTTAATAAGTTTATAGGAGTTAATATATTTAAAGTTAAGCTTTTAATTCGGGCGTTTTCTTTAAATATTTTAATAACTAGATAAATTATCACCCTTTTTAATAAAATTATCGCTTTAACTTTTTTTTAATTATAATATTTTTTTTCTCTGGTTACGTTCGAACTCGAACTTTATATTTATTTTTTAATATATTTATTTAAGTTATTTCACCGTAAAAATAACCTTAACGCGTAATACGTCTTTTTTTAAAATTTTATACAAACTTTTAACATAAACTTATAGTTAACTATTAACGGCGTCGTTTAATACTTTCGTAATAACTGGTACTATAAGTTATTTAAACTATTAGTAATTTTTTAACTCGGTTATTCTGCTCGTAATTACTGTAAAATCGTAAATATGTTTCTAATATTTAATTTTATTATTTTATTTATTTATTTAATGATAATCGAAATATACCAAAAAAGTTACAATTTAAGTTAATTTATCTTATTAAGCTTTATTAAAACTTAAAAGTTAATATCGTAATTTCGTTTAAGATAATTTAGTATAATATCCCGTATACGTTAAAAAGATTTGTAAAAAAAAATATACGTTATTTATTTGGCATTTATATTTTCGTTATAAGATAAAATAAGAGAAAGTTCCTTAAAGCGATTAATAATTACCAAAGGATTATCGTAATATATACTTATTACGGCGTTTTGTAATAAAAGAAGTTTGGTAATAAAATTTATCGTACTGGAATTTTATAATCCTTTTGCGATTATTAATAACTGTAATTCTCCGTATGAATTATATTATCATATTTTTATATTACTAAAAAGATCCCATTAACGCAGGACATGTATATTATACTTTTAATTTTATGGAAAAACTATCCGCGTTAAAAACGTTTTAGGGTTTTATAAATCCCTAGGTATTTAAATAAATATTAGTTATGTATATTTTGTATAAAATCCTTTTAAAAAATTTTAAAAAGTTATATTATGTTTAACTTCTTTTAATAAACTATTATTATTTATTTTAATTTTTAGGTATAAATTTAAAAATATCGTTCTTATTATCGCAACTTATTGGAAACGTAAATATCTTTTTAATATTTTGTCGAGTACCGTATTATTAATGCTACTTAACCTTTTTTCGAAATTTAGTTCTTTATTAAAAATATCGGTTTTTCCGTTTTCTTAACATTTTTAATATATGATAATAAAGTTATACTTTGTTAGTTTTTTGGAATAATGAAATTATCGTATTATAAGTTTTTTATTTTTTATAAATCGAATAAAACTTTTATCATTTATATAAATCTTAACTTACTATTTGTTATTTGTAATAAAATATCTAAATCTGCAAAACGACTTAATAATAAGTATAAATGTCTTATTAAGAATAATGTAATATAATTTAAATTCTTATACTATATAGGAAAGGAAAATTATAAGCCGCAGCCTATTTTAATTATTTTGTTATCCGATTATTACGCTTAAAGTATTATTTAACGTATTAGTTTTTAGCTTAACTACACGATTTAAGTTATATATATTTAGTATTAACTGGTTAGTAATAGCTTTTTTGATTTGTTATAAGGTTCTTTCTAGTTAAAGCGTTTATTAAAATTTTCTTCCTTTCCGAATAAATTTCGTTAAGAGTATTATTATCCGGTTAAAGTTTCTAATAAATTTTCGATAGTAGTTGGCGAATTTAAAGAAGTTTTGTATTTTTTAAAATATAATAAACGTTGATTAACTTTCGTACTATTACGCTTTTTAAGGCTTATTTTAATATATTTAAAAGGAATAATATAATCGAATTATTTAACTTCTATTATATAAAAATGGTTATTCTTTGTATTAGTTAATAAATTGGTACCCTATAATAATAATACTACCTTATAAACGTTGTTTTCGCACAGTTTTTTTATTTCCGAAAAAATAAAGATGTTATCGAGGTAGCCTATTATAAAAATAGCGAAATATTCTCTTAGGACATAATAAAACATACGTTAAAAGGTCGCTAGCGTATTAATAAGTTTTATAAAGATAAGGAGATATTCGTCCAGGTTATATTTAGTATTAAAACTTATTTTTTACTTATATTCCTTATTATGTTTAATAAAGTTATCCTTAGTTTTAAGGTTAGAAGTAATAAACTATTTAATTTAATAAAAACGGTTTTTTATTTTACTAATTAAGTATAATAACATGTTAGTTTTGATAATAATATTATTAAGCTATCGGTATTTTATAATTTATTATAATTTCTAATTTTTTAGTACGACAAATATGAGATATTCTCCCCGTAATTTTAAGGGTCGAACTTTTCCTGTTTATAACCAATTTTCTACGGAATCTCGTAATATATATAACTTTGTTATATTAAGGTTATAAATTAAGTAAAACTTAATCAAGGCTTTATTTTTAAAACATTTTCATGGTCTTACTTATTTTCAGGGTTGTAAAATTATCTCTTAGTTTTTAGTTTTAATTAAAGTAAAGATTAAACTAATTAACTAAAATTAGCTAAAAACTAATTTATTTAGGTTAAGAACTAACTAAGGAAACTAAGGAAAAGCCTTTAAGGATAAACTTTTGCTAAAAAAAAGTATTAAAATAATAATAATAATAATGCATAAAATTTTAAACCAAACCCCGGAAAAATATTTATCCCTTATCAAAAATATTAAAATAGTTTGTACTATTCCTGTATATAACCCTGCTTTAGTTTTTAATTAGTTTTTTATAAAAAATCTTTAGTTAGTCTTAGTAAAAGAGTTAACTAATAAACTTAGTTTTATTTAAGAAAGTAACTAAACTAACGAACTAATTTTGCAACCCTGCTTATTATATTCCGGTTATTTCTTTTTAATGTTTTATTAATATAAGTGCCTATATTAATAATATTATAATAGTATATTTATTCGCTTTTTTGATTTTTCGGGTTCTAGTTTTATTAAATCGTTTTTTAGTTATTATAATTTGCTTTTAATAATAATAGTAATACGTCGTATCTTTTTATAATACTTATCTCTTTTTATATCGTATTGCTCTTTAGTAATACGGTATTTATTATATGCTTATACCAGTATTCGCTATTATTTTTAATCCAATATTCAAACTTTTAACGCTTTTTTGGATACTTATTATTAAGCTATAAAATAACTTTTACCTAGCCAATTTTCTAATCGAATAAAGGGTTATACTAGCGCAATTGTATTTTTTTCACATTATATCATAACTACTTATTAGAATAATATTAAAAAAAATTATTATCGCTTTACTTTAAAAAAATATTATCGTAATTAATTTTACGCGTAACTTTTCCATTATTATAAATAATCTTAAACTTTCGGTTATTTTCGTAAGATAAAACTTTTTCTTTAATCTTTATAATAAGTTAACTTAATTAAGTACTTTAAGAGTAATATAATTACCTTTTACAATGCTGGTATTTATTATAAAGGTATACCATTATATTTTAATATTAATTTTTAGTATTATAAGGTTATTATCGTTTATTTAGTTATTTACTTTTATCCCGAAATTCTTTAATAGCTCTTTATTCTTATTTTATTACCTTTTCGAATTTTTCGATACGTCTTTTATCTCCGTTTATTTAAACGTTTAATATTAATATTTTATCGATTTATATGCGTATTTTTATCGTAAAAACAATTTTCACATATTTTTAATATCATTTTAAGTAATATTATTTTCGTTATTTCCTTATAATTATTAAAGCTTATTATGTATTTTTAATCTATTTTTTAAGTTTATTATAATATTTAATTAAAAATAAAATTTAATAATTAACTGCCGTATAACTATATTAAGCTTTTTTTCCGCCGCTTAGTTTTATTATCGATCTTTATATATATTATAAAAGTAAGTAAAATTTGTTTACGCGTATTTTTATTTTTCTGGCCATCTTTTAATCGCTATTAATATATTTTTTATCTTTTTTCTTATATTCCATAAAAGTTAGTATTATCGTTAGTTTCGAGCATTACTGTTTGTTATTTAGTAAAGTTAAAACTTCGTTTTTATATCAGCGAACTTTTTTAAAATTAATAGACTTTTTGTTTTTCGTATTTAAGGTATCGTGTTTTTGTATAGTAAACTGGGTAAACCTTTGCGTATCGATTGGTTTTTTTAAACAAAATAAACTCCGGTTACTTATAATAGGTACATAGTTTTTCTTTAATTATTTATGTTATTTATCGTTATATTTGTCTTGTTATTTTCGTTAAGTTAGGTATTTTTTTAAATAAATCGCTTTTACTTTTTATATTTTTATAATTATTATTACAGATTTTCATATTATATTTTATATTTCTATAATACTATTTGCGCAAGCTTTTTAGCTTTTCGTTAAATTCATTATAGTTCTACGTACGAAGGTTTTAATATTACCTTATAAATACTGGAATTTAAGTTTTATTTTATTAATGTTTTCAAAGTTTTTTATATTAAAGTTCTTTTTAATAATTCTTTATAATTCCAGTATTTAATATAAATCATATTTTATTATTAAATAGCTTTAAAACTTATTAATTTAAATTCCGTATTAATAAGGTATTATGTTTTCGAAAGGCATTTATATAACTTAAATACTTAAATGTATTATAACACCGTTTATTCGTTTTTAAAGTAAATTATTCCCGTTGTTCTTGGCGTAGTTTATATTAACGAATATCGATTTTTACGATTTTTGCCTTATATTTATCGATTGTGGTAACTTGTAAATATTTAATAATTCTTTTTTAAACATTATCCTTTTTTTATAAAATATATTTATTAAGTTATTTTCTTTATTGTTGGTTTATTCGGCGGTAGCTTTAAAATTTTAAAACGTTATAACGTATTAAAACGCTAATAAGTCTTACTAAAATTCCAAAATCCTTTTTACTATTATTTGTTCCTTATTAAGGTTTTCGAAATCAGCTTTAAATATTTCCTTAAAACTAATATTTACTAAAAGTAATTCGTAAATTCCGGTTTGCTTGTTATCGTTTACGTTATTTAAGTAATTCCTAAAAATAAACTGGTATTAATTTAAAACGTTCCTTTTAAAAAGACTAATACTGCAAGAATTTAGTCCGCTGGGTTATTAAGCGTTTAAAAATGTAAGTATAAACGTATTTAGGTAAGAAAGCTTTAAACATTTTCCCTTTTATTATATAACTCCGGTTTGTTAATCTTAACAGTGGCTATATTAGTTTAGATATTGGTAAATTTAACTTTAACTAATAAATATTCGATTTAAATTTTTAAATGCTAGACCTTAACTTAAATTTATTAACATTTATATCCTAATATTAATCGATATTTTAATTAAAAATATTACTTAAAGGTTAATAGTACTTTTAAATAAAAGCTTTTACTTTATAACGGTTAAATTACTTAAGTAATTATTATACTTAAATATACAAATTTATATTAGTAGTAGCATCGTACCGTTTAAGCAATATAAAGATAAAGGTAACTTAGTTACGTTTCGTAATACTAAAAGCGTTTTAAGTAACGAAATTATAAAGTAAATTATCGTTTTCTAAATATGTAATTTAACGAAGGTATATATCCTAGTTTTAATTTAAGAAACTTAAACTAGCTTAACCTTTACTTTAATAATAAGACGCTTTTAAACTTTTTAAGCTATTAACCGGTTTATTTAACTTAAGGCGCCAACCACGTATTAATTTAATTAAATATAATAAGATATTTAAGCTTATTACGTAATCTTTAATTAGGGTCGGAACTAGTTCCTACGTTCTTCGACCGTTTTAGCAGGCCAAGCCGTATTAGGCCTTAACACGTTAGCACTACGATTAAAGTTAATCGATTTATAGGTTATAATTAAATAATTTAACTTTTTAATTATTTAAAGCTAATTCAAAATACGAACCATTTCTTAATATAACGAATTATCCGCAAACGCGTAGCTTAACCGAACTTAAAAACTAATAATACGAAATATAATAGTAAATAATTTATTTATCACTAGTATTTACGTTACGGTTAAACCGCTTTCCTAAATTACGAAATTATAGATAAACATATAAATAATTACATTTAAAATGCCGTCGCGAAATGTTTAATAAATATATAAATATTTAAATGTTTGTTAAATATTGTTAATATGAAAACCTACTATATCGTATTAAGTGCAAAAATAATAATTTAATACGTATCGCCGGTATTATATAAACATACCCCTAATACGGAAAAATATAAAGTACTACCTCAAGGTCGTAAGTTTCGATAATATGTATAAAACGAACGGTTACTATATGTCGTTTTTTAACGTTACCGGCTTAAAGTATACCGGTATTATATTTAACATATATTTTAATATTACTCCTGATTAAATTAAACCTTAATGTAACTAACTTATAAAAGGCTATATAGAAATACTTTACGGAAATAAGATTCGAAACCTAGATATATTATTATTTAACTTCGAGAAAATAATTAAAAAGACCGATAAGACAAAAATATCTATTCGCTTAATACCAATTTTATATGTTTTATATTTTCAAAAACGTTATATATCAGGTTAACCGCAATTACAAACCACGCCGCGAAGTGAAAATAATAATAATAATAATAATAATAACGAAACAGCAATCATAAAAGTGGTAATATAACTTATAATAACCTTTTTAGCTAATAATGGTAATAATAACATAAGTTTAACAGTTGTATTTAAGGTAATTTTATTAAAGTAAGTTAACTTCATATATTTATATTACTTAAATATAGTATACCTTTTTATAATAAATCAATTTAACCGCGTCTAGCTATAATTACTTACATACTTTAGCAATAATTAAAGAAATATAGTAAAATAGCTCGAAAGTATATATCTTCCCTATAAATATATAAAAGCCTATTATTATACCTAAGCGGAACGTAATTACAATATTCGGATTATATCCTTAATCGAATTAAATTATAAAAACCTAAAAGATTACTTAGTTAATAACCGCGGTAACTTATTTCGCGGAGTCGAAAAATTAATACGTATAATTAATAAAATAAAGAACGATTATCGGAATACTTTTAATATATAAAATATACAAAGGCGGAAAATCTACGTTAACCGTTCTTAATTAAAAAGTTTCGTGTAATTTCTTTATACAAACTTATTAACTTAATAATAATATAACACTATAAGATAAAAACGTATATATATTTACCAGCCCGACCGCTGCGAACGTTACGAACTTACCCCTTTAAACCTTTTAATACTTAAAAAGGAATATAACTTTTTTTACGTTTTTAAAATTTTTAACCGAGATATAATTCTATAATTACAAGATTTAATAGGGCGATGTTAATATTAAATAAGTAACAGGCTGGAAACCTGCTAGTTAAAAAATCCCATATATAACAACTTCGTAGCCGGCCTTAAAATAACGTCGTTACTCAACTTTAAACCCTAACGCGCCACTACAGCAAATAACAACTTCATCCTGCTATACGCCGTTATCCCCTTCCAATAAAGGCATATTATCATTAATTCGAACGAGGGCGGATCTCATTAAAGGTAACCGCGTAACAACGGAAGTGTTTAAACAGCTATAATGCAGAGAATTATTATAATAACTTAAGCAAAAACTTTACAGGCAACTCGAGAAAAGTTTTTATAAACGAATATAACGGCTTTTTATAAGTAAAATATAAAGAATTATAGCAATTATAATTATAATATAAAAAATTAATAGTTTTATAATTTATTTTCGATACGGTCCTCGTTATATTACAACGTTAACGGGATATAAAACATTAATAAGTAACGCGCGTTAATAAAATTCGGAATAAAGCCCTTAACGCTAATTTCTACGATTATCGTAATATTAACGATATTTTAAAAAAGCTGAAAATTAAAAAGGTTACAAAGCTTAAAGAGCTGAAAGCAATTAGAAAATAATATATCTAATAAAGGGTTAATTAATCTTTTTATATATTAGTATTATACGTCATACTTTTTATAGTATTAAAACGTAATAATTATATTGTTACAATGTTAATATCAATTAAAAACGGTGCAAACCACATATAAAATCAGGTGTATCAAGTCGGTAAACGCATGTAGTGGGGATGGGTGGGTCTTTACAAACTATTTGGAAGCTGGCAGCTGTTAAAGTGCGTAGGAAAAATAAAATATAGCCGGTATAGGGTAGCTCTTAAGGATGCACTTTATAAGTTAATGTGAGTTTTTAAACTTTAAATCTTACATAATCTCTAGGTTTTTATTGCTCAAACCCATCGGCGGCATTTGCGCGTCCTAGGCTTCTAATCTAATTGGGAATGATCCGCTTAAATTTGCACTTCCGGCGGTAACTACCTGCCCTTTTACCATTTTTAAGAAATTAAATTTTATTATATTGGTAGGCACTGGTAAGCCCAAACTCAAGTATAACTTCCCTACTAGCAACTCCGATAAAATTTCAAAAATGGAGGGTTATTAAAATTATGCCGGCGGGTTAATAAGAAAATAATGCACTAGGAGATAAAGAAAACGTTTTAAGTAAACCCCCAATACAACTAGCTTAATATCCTATTAAATATTAAGAAGCTATATATAACGGCTGGATTAATTAACTAACTATTATCTTTAAATGTACCGGGTTAAATTATTAAAGGTAATGTATCCAATAAGTAAGAATAAGTAAGTTAATTACATTATATAATATATAAAAATTCTTAAATAACAAAATTATATTAAAAGCTGCCGCTACTTATGTATGGAGATAAGAAATATATATATAGGTAAAGGTAAATCAAAACGTATATCTTTAATTAAGCCACTTTAAACAATTTAATTCAACTAATTATTTTAATTTAACGTATTATATAAGTAACCTATGTATATAAGTAAGCTGTACACTTTTTCCAAAATTCAACTATATTACTTTTAATAACTTATTTTCTTATAGTTTTATTATAAAAGGGCATTTAAAATTACTTAAAGCAATCTAGCCATTTATAAAAAAAGAAATAACCCTTAACATATTTATATAAAAATTAATACCGACTAAAAAAATCGATTATGGATCGAATCCTCGCTTTAAATACGCGAACATTTTCTGTCTAGCTTTAATACGTTAAAAATATAACTAATTTATTATTTACTTAACCCGTTATAAAAAGCGTTGGAGTTAATTCGATGTCGAATGTTATTAAACGGTAAAAAAGATTTAAAGCGTGTTTAAATTAAAAGATTAATTATTTAAAAGTATTATGCGAAAATTAAAAAGTTATTTTATCAGTTATTCCAGTTTATTTGGGTTATTATTATATTATACGTTATGATAAAAACGGATATTTATAATTTCGTCGTTTTCCTTAAAAAGACGTAACCGTGTAAATAAACTGAAATAAAATAATAAATCGGTACCTTAACTCCTAGGCATTACTGCTTATCCCCCTTATAAGCGTGTTACCCCAAGGCGACTTTAGGCTGCCTGATTACCTACCTTTTATTAACGTCGATTCGCATCGGTATTCTAAAGGGTTTTCGCTACCTGGAGCAGCCGGGCAAGTTACTGTTCGTAATCCTTTAATTTGCATCTTTTTAAAATTTATACATCGGAAACATCTCGCGTAAATACGAGTTTTATACCTTTTTATCTCTTTATAAACGTATACTTTCTTTAATATTTATTTAGCGCTTATAAAGTACTTATAAACTCGTTTTCACTTTTAAAAGTTGTAACGTCGAAAGATTTACACGAAAATCTTTTCTTAATATTTTAAACATTTTTAAAATATATTTTTTGTTTCTTATAGTATATAGTTTCTGGTCGTTTTCGTTATCGTAATCTTTTAACAACGGGTGATAATGGAAGTGATACGTGTACGAGTAGTAATTATCGCCTTTTTAATTAACCTTAACTTTAAATTACGTTTTAATTCTCAGGTTTTATTTAGCGCTTTAAAGGTGTATAACTTAGAGACCCTTCTTTTCGAGCGCTCTTTTTTACTTTTAACTTGCTTAATTTTTTAATTAGTATAATTTTCTAAAACGGCGTTATGGTTATTTCTTTTTATATTAACGCTTTATTTTTTTAACTATGTTTTAAACGTTATTGTACGAGCTATAAGAATAATAGAATATTATTTTTCGGTTTAAAAGGTTATTTCAGTTTTTCAAGTTCTTTTAAATAATAATATGCAGTATTATTAATAGTTTACCGCGTTATAATAGCTATACCTTATAGTTGTATATCATTTAATAGCTTAGTAATATTTTTACTTTTTAACCGGTTATTGTCAAATTTAGTTTCATAATTTGTATCGATTAAGACTTTGTATTTTCTATTAAAGATTTAAAGCTAATAGTTATTAGGTTTGCGGAATTTTTAAGCTTTAAAATCGAATATCTTTTTAAAATCTTTCAATTAATATTTCATTTTTTTACTCTAAAACATTATTTTTTTAATAGTATATGTTGTAGCCTTTATTGTAAGGTTTTCAAACTATATCGATGTTTTTATTTAAGTAAAAGTTATATGCGTTCGTGTTTTGAAAATTATATAACGTATTATAAATTTAATTTTTATATTATTTATAAGTATTAAAACTTACCAGTTTAATGCCTTGTTTACCTAAAGGATTTTAATAAGCATTATGCCGAATTTTATATTCTTATTAAAGCGTAGGATATATATATTGTTTCTTATTTCTATATTTAGTAATACTTGTTTAAATATTTAGCTCTTTAAATTATATATGTATATAGATTTTATTATACAATCCTTAATTTTGAATTAATAGTATTTCTTATAATACGATATATTGTTTATAATAAGCTTAAAATAGCCGTTACGTTCCTCGCTGATAGGTTTAATGGCTTTTATATTTTATTAAGTACTTTTTAACATATATCGCTTTTTTTAAAAGTTTATAAACGGTACTTTTAATATTTCTCCTGGATAGTACGTCTTGTAAGACATTATTTTTATATTTTTAAAATTTATATTTACCTTAATAGATTTTTCTAATAGTTTAAATTAGTAATTAAATGCTGTAATGGTAAAGACGGCGCTATAAAAAGATACTTTTTATACAATTTCGTTTGTTATAAAGGTTTTACCGTTCTTAAGAACTTTTATAACAGCTACTTTATTGCTTTAAGCTATTACGGTTTTTCTTATTAAATACCTTTTTTAATGCGTATTATTATTAGTAAATTCTTTATTTAACGATGTTAGCTTTTTAATAACAAGCTTTAGGTTTTTGTAAAGTTATAAGAGAAATCTTTTTCGAGATATATTAGTAGTTGTTAACTGGGAGCTATTAAAGTAAACTGGGGTATTTTTGTTTTAATAGTTTTCTTTATCTCTATTATCTCTTTATAAAGAATACCTTTAAACGAAAATCCTAACTTGATAGCTTATATTTTATTTTAATATTACTACGTTTCTTTTGGCGCCCTATTAAAAAGTTATTAAATTATTTTTTTAAACGTGTTATTTAAAAGTTCTTTATTTATTTTAATGTAGGTTTCTTAAGATTTAATATTAAATACCGAGTTTTTCTTAAAATCGCTAATATTATTAAAAATATTACCATTTACTTTTTTAAAAAGAAATCTATATGTCAAAGTATAGCGCTACTTATAATTATCGTCTTATTTATTTTAACGCAGTTAGTTATTATACTTTTAAGCTTTTAACCGCTTAAAGTTTAAAGATTTTAAAGTTATTAATTATTTTATAATTGGTGCAACTAGTAGTTATAACTAGAATTCCTTAGCGCTCTTTTTATATAAGTTGCGGTAAAATTAATTTTTTAAATTATTCTATAATACTAGTAAATAAGGTTTTAAAGTTGTTTTTTTTTTTTGACGTCGGTTTTAGATATTTATTTAGTGCACCGATACAGGTCTTTTAAGCCCTTAAGAATGAATTGTTTTTTAATCCCATTATAGTTATACTTGTAACTGCGAGTATTACGAAAGTTATTTCTTTAGTTATTTTAATTACTATTACTATTGTTATTACTTTACTATTAGTTGCTGTTTTCGCCTCGTTTTCCCTTTTTGCTATTATTATTCCGTTTTTCCTTTTATACTTTAAAGTAGTCCTCTACCAGGTGTTTATACTTTCTATAATTGAAATTAAGTGGTTTTTCGTTTTGATTTTATATAAGTTTGTCATTCTAGGAGTTGTTTTTACTTTTGTTTGCCTTTTCGTATATTATAAGACCGTCGATTATTTTTATTGTTAAATCGGTTATAAAATTCGCTGTTAAAACTATTAACTACTTTGTATAAATAGTAATACCTTTACTGTAACATTAATGAAATAGTTTTTTTATAATTACTAACGCGGTCTTTAATAATATTAAAAGTTTAATAATTTATGTTTTTCGTTTTATAATATATATTATAACCTTTTATATAACAGGGAAACTTGTAAATTTTGGTTGCACATTATACCGCATTTCTCGTATCCTTAATAACCTTATTAAGCTTTTACTAAAATAAGTTTTACTTAAATTGCTTCATAATGGTATAATTTTTTCAAATATTTTTGATATTTTTATACTTTATTTAATACTTATATTTAAATTTAAAGGCACTTTTTTGCAGGTTTTAATAATAGCTTTAGTTTAATAAAGTTAGATTTATTAATTTAATTTTATTCTATTTTTATAATTACTTTTTATTATAATATCAAACTTTAAGGGTTAGTTTAAAGCGTTTAATTAGTCTAGTTTAATAGGTAGTTTTTATACTATTAAAGAAAGTAATGCGTCTTTAACCGAGCTGTAAATTATTTTCTTTCTCGGCTTTTTTAAAGTCTTTTTTTGTTCTTTTAATATATTCCTAATTTATTAAACCTGTTTAAGTTGCTAGAGCTCGAGGAGTTGTCAAGTAAGCCGTAATAGTTCTTTTTTCCAAGGGGGGGACCTTTACACAAGTTCGAAAAGGATAAACATCAAGAACTATTTATTATATTAAGATTAATACCGGTTATGTTCTTTCCTTTAAGTAGCTTGCTTCTTTCTCTTATTGCGGGGTCGGGTTCTTTGGTAGATTTCTTTTACATTTTATTTCTCTTTTATATAATAGGTAATTCTTTTCAATATCGCTTTATAATATAACAGGTATTTCTTGAAATTTACTAGCTTTAACTTTAAAAGAAGAACTTTATAATAATGTCGGTTGCGGATTCGTGCTGCGGAAGTTCTTTAAGTTTCGGGTTTTAAATTTAAGCGTATTTAATAACTACTTTATTATAGTAGTAAGTTAACGTATTATATAAGCTTGTCGGTTATATAAGCTCGTTAGCAGCTTTTTATTCTTTCGCAATACTTAGATTAAACACGATAACGATTACGTTATAAATTAATTTAAACTCGTTGAATTTCTTAGTATTAAACGCCTGTATATCTTTCTTATAAATACGCGCATTATATCCAAGTTTGCCAGCAACGATATATATTCGTTTTTTCGTTTAAACATTTTTATGACGGGATTTGTCAACTGTTATTAACTGTGATTATTTATTATTACCTTCTTTCGTAAGTGTGAAACTTCGTATTTTTATACTTAATATCTCTTTTTTTAAAAAGCCGTTTTATAGGCCTTTAGCGTTTAATACAACTATAGTTCGTTCCGTGGAAAAAGCCGCATTTCTTTCGAAATGGGGGGTTTTGGTATTATAATATATTATTATTAATACTTAAAGCATTAACCTATTTATTTATTTTGATCGGCGAACTATCTCAGTAATTTTATATTTTTTAGTTTATTTTCTTTTACAAATAACGGCTTTATTAAACTACTTCCGTAATAATTTTAAAAACTTTTATATATAAACAAATGACGTTATTAAGAAGCGTAAATAAAAAAAGGGTCGGTATAAACATAATTAAAGTTTTACTTATAAAAAGAACAAAATTAAAATCGAATAAAATAAGTGATATTTTTGCGAATTTTAATTTAATATTATCGGTCGTTATAATACTTTTAAACACGTCATAAAATACGGCGATAAAGCTTTGCTTAATAATATAAGTAACGTAACGTTACATACATATTTCGATATATAACGAATAACCGCGTTTTAATAGGGAAAAATAAGATACATTAAAAAGTTAAAATCAATAAAAGGAATTACCCGATATATGAAATGTAATACTATCGTAATTAGCGTAGTAATTTCAAACTTAATTTAATAATAGTTTTTAAAACCGTCGAGAATAAAAAACGTTTTAATTTTTTTATACTTATTTTAATATGTTAATAAAAGTACTAAACTTATTATAAACTTAATTTATTTATAATTTAGCTATTTCCGGCTATAATAACCTCTTAATTCGCTAAAAGTAAGGCATTAGCGAATTAATAAAGAAAATCGATTTTATTCGATTAGTTTAATAAATAAATATAAGGCGTAATATTAAAAAGTAACAACTTATATTATTACAAATTAATCTCGAATTTTTGCTAAATTTCATTTAATTTCTTACGCCTTTTAATAACAGTACTAATTATATTAATTTTTATTATAATCTTTTTAAAAAATTTTATATCGTCGAAACTATAAATGTCCTTTTTAAAAATGTCGTAATTTGCTCTTATAACGCAAATAAGCTTAAACTATTTTCGCAATAACTTTTAATTTTCACATAAAACTATTTGTAATTTATTTCTTAAATTAGATATATTTCGAATTTTTGTTACCATTTAACAAAATTAGGTATTTAATTCACCCCGATGCCTTTTACGACCAATTAGGTAAGCAATAAAATCGCTATATTTTTAATCTTTTAACGTTGGATAAGAATCGGTTACAAATTTAAATTTAACATTTGTTTAATAATCCTTTTTTTGGTTAGTATTATTTTGTGCATATTAAGAGATAATATCGGTTAAAACGATTTACCGCTATATTAATCCTTTGAAGTAAATATAAGAATGCTATAAATAAATTAAAATATTATATATTTACGTTTTAAGATTAGTTCTTTAATTTAAATAGTTAAAATTTACCGTCAAGGTTTTTATAAGACGTTTTATAATGTTGGTATTAAGAAATAAATTAAAAAAGTTTAAAGTTTAAAAAGTTGAAAAAAGCGGCCTAGGAGCTTATATAACTAACGAGCTTAAGTAATACGTTATTATTTTAAAGTTTTAGCTTTTTCTTTTATTATTATAGTTTTTTAAACGTTTTTAAAGTTTTTTAATCTTTATATTTTCGGCTTTGATATTAAGTTTAATATTTGTTGTATTAATATTTAAAGACGTTTAAATTTTCTATAAATTGGTTCCGGGTTGTTATTATTAAATAAAGGTTTTTAAACGGTCGTTTTTAATTATTATTAGTATTAAAGTAATAAAACGTTTTTTTAAAAAAGGCTTTAAAGGTAAGTCGTTTTCCATGTCGCTATAGATAATATAAGTTTTTTTTTTTTAAAAACTTTTCGTTTTAAGGAATTTTTTTACCGTAAGAAAGGTTTGATTAGGAAAAGGGGCATAAAGTTTTAAATAGGCCGTTATATTTAATAGAAATTTATTTACGATTTTATTATTTATTTATTATTTTTAACAGTTTAAGCCTTTTTTAAGCGTTAATTATATAATTTTTTAACGTTTTAGAGTTGTTTTATTTTTTTTAATAAAAATCAGGTTTTTATAAAACGTAGTAAGCTATTAATTAATTTAAAAACATTATTAATTAATAGTTGTAATATTTAAGAAAAGATATTAATATAAAATATATGTTAAAATTTGTATTTATTAAACATATTTAAGATAAATCGTTTTTATATATAACGTTTATTAATGCTAACCCGAGTTATAAGTTTATTACATAGTAGTTAGTACCTTTTAATTATTTAATATTAATTAATTATTTTTTAATATGAATAATATATAACGGCTTACTAAACGAAATAATCTTAGCTATTTAAATTATTAAACTAAATTAAGTATCTTATTATACGATTTTTAATATTATTTATAATGTCGTCCATTTTACTTAATAGGAAATATATATTGGTAAAATTTTTAAAACCGATAAAAATGTAAATTTACGAATATTAACGTGAATTTAAAAATAATTAATTATTAATCATAAACTTAACCTTAATACGCGAGCGTTTCTTATCCTTTATAAACATCTTAAAATAAAGCGAATTTATTATTTAAGCAACGTGTCGTAAAAAGTAATAAGCTTAATTAAGTGTTTAGCTTTATTAAATAATAGTAAAAGTTGTAAACGTATTTAAAGTAAAAAATTTATTATTAAAAAGTATTTTATAAATGTTTATAATTATTTAATATATAATTTAAATTTATTCGAGTTAATATCGTAAAGTATACTATTTTAAAAACGAGTATTTATATTTTCGACAAAATGAAGTTTTAATAAGGCTTTTTATAATAACTTTTATCGTAATTACTAGTACCGAAAACCGTAAAAGCTGTAAATAAATTTAATAAAAATAGAAAAAAGGAAATATAATTATCCGAGCTATTAATTCTTATTATTAGTTTATTTAATTATTTATTATTATAACCGGGAAAAACTACTATAAAGTATAGTTTCGTAAAAGCTTATTTCTAGTAATAAAATAAACAGTTGTATAAAGTAATAACTATTAGCAATTACCATTTTATAACCGGTAAATAAAAAGAGACAGACTGATTTGCAATGTACGGAAAAAAGCCCTTTTGATATAATAAGCCCGCCAAAGATAAAAATAAAAGGCCGCTTTATACTAGCTATAATGTAGTAATATAAAAGATTAATTAAAATAAAGGTTATAGCGGTTATGAAAAGTGTAATCATCGAAAATATTAAAATAACTACAGCTATATAAGCTAATTATATTAATTGCATAAAAGCTGATATGTGACAGCCTTGTCCACGATGACAGCTCCAGTATATATACAGCTATAGCACCAAGAATGATTGCCAGGAATTGCGATCATTCTACTAACCTTTTGCCCTAGTGGCGCTATAGCTAAGGTGCAGCCGTAACATAATAACTTTAAACGTTTTAGGTTTTATGTAATTTAAAGACCTAACACAAAAACCGATTACTTTAAAGTAATTAAGGTAATAATTTTAACAAGCGCTATATTTTTATATATATACCTCTTTATATAAAATAATAACGATAAGTTACTTTAAAACTTAAAAATAAACATTAAAATTATTAATAACAAAGGCCGTTTTTAAAACAATTCGGTATTAGGTATTAAAGTTTCAGAAATTTGTATTATAATAAGTAAAAACCTATAAATACCACCATTGTCGAATGTGCTAAACAACTTTTAATTAGGTTAAAAGAGCAACGTAATAATATTATAATAAAATATACTTTATAAATTAACGATCTTTTTTAAAAAACTTTTTTTAAGGAAATGTTCTTAAAAAAGAAAAAATTACGGTAATAACAATATTCTAGTTAGTTTTAATAGGTTACAGTAAATAATTATTAACTTTTACGGAAAACAATTTGGATTATAATTTTATAACAAGTTAAAACCTATTATTAAAATATTAAAGTTATAAAACGATAAAAATAACTAATAAGCATACGACGTAGCGAGGCTATTTGATAAGTAAAACCGGTAAGACTTTTATAACGGACAAAACTTTAAAAGAAATAGTTTTAATACAACTATTTTAATAGTTTAATAGTAAGAGATTAATTTTAATTAGTAAAAGGTTTATAAGAATAAATTTAAAGTTTAACAAGATAAAATCGTCTTTTTATATAATTTATAACGAAATTAATTACCTTAATATTATTATTTTAGGCAAAGATTTAATAATTAACTTCGATACTATATCGTTAAAAAAGTTCGACATAATTTTAAAGAATACATAGTTACGCCAGTATAACTCTGAATTAACAAAGAAATTGGTTAAATAAAGTTTATTTTATAATATAACGATCAATACCGGGATACGGATACGGAAAATACTTTACCACCTATAAGAATACGATATAAAAAAAAAATAAGCGTTAAAAAAATACGACGTATTACTATGATTATTAAAATAAAATTATAATAATTAAATAATAATTTATAACAACAACTTAATAAATTAAAAATTTAATTAATCTACTACTATAATATTATAAGTAGAGACGATTATTTAAAAAAAGCTTAAAATGTAATTATTAAAATAAAACGAATTAAATAATAAAATTATTTTAAAAAAGGAAGTATTTATTAAGTTTACCCCATTTATAACCTTAACGAAATAAACCTATACGTATTTAAAAAAAAGTAAGAAAAGGGATTTAAATTTTAATAAACTCGATTATTAAAAATATTTACTAGGTACCTTATATTTGTCGTACTTAAAAAAACAAAGAATTACAACTAATTATAAATAATCGATAATTTAACAATATTACTATTATGAACTAAATATTATTACATTTAATCAGTAAAATAAAGGATTATTTCTATACAGCTTAATAATCCATTATTTTAAATATAAAAAATAAACATAACTTAATTCGAATTAAAAAAGGTTATAAATAAAAAATAACATCTCGGATTAAATATGGTCTATATAAGTACCTGGTTACCCTTATAAGACTTACTAACGCACTTACGACCTTTTAATATATAGTAAATAACGTAGTTAAGGAATCTTTCGACGTTTTCATAATATATTACCTCGACGATATTTTTAATTTTTTAAAAATGTAAAAGATAATACGAGAAGTATAGTTATAGGATTGTATAATTATTTTAAAACGCTAACTTATTAATTAGTGCGGAAAAAAACGAATTAATTACTAAAAAAATCAAATATTTAAATTACGTTATTACTTCCGGACATTTTGAAATAAACTTTAAAAAAATTATTATAATACAAGATTAAGCATAGTTTATTACTATTAAAAAGGTACAAACTTGGTTTAATTTCGTTACTTATTATTAAATGTTTATTTAAAATTTTAACTAAATAATGATACCCTAAAACAAATTTTTTAAAAAAAGGGAAAAGTTTTAATAAACGCTTAAAACAAAAGGGATTTTTTAATAAATTAAAGAAATTATTACGAAGGAGTTGAAATTAATCATATAGGACGTAAATCGTTTAATAAAACTAAAAACCGACGAGTTAAATTATGTTTTAAGTATAATAATCGGATAACGAAATAATTAAGATATATTATACGTTATTACTTTCTTTTTTTATACATTATAAAAACCTGAATTACGTTATATTATTCCTAATAAAAAATGTATAATTATTATTAAAGCGTTTTACGTTTTTAAACCTTTCCTTAAAAGTAACCGATATTAAGTTAAAATTTATACGAATTATAAAAATTTTACCCGCTTTACTGTAGCCAAAAAACTGACAGTATAATAATTTTATTATATAAAAAAACTAAGGGCATATAATTTCGTTATTATTTACTAAAAAGGCTTAAAATAGTTATAACTAGGATGAATTATAACAACATAGGTAACGCCCTTAAATATATATCAAAAAATCAAAATATATAACAACAATCTACCTTATAAGAAAAAAACTTAAAAGATATAAGTCCTAATAAAATGCTAAAAGGATTTGGTACGAAATATATACTAACGTTAATTATAAGATATTTAAGGATTTATAAAAGCTTAAAACGCTTTTAATATATTTATTATTTTCTTTAAATAAAGGATATAGTATAGAAATTCTAACGTTAATACGATGTTTACGCCAGAATAGAAAAACGACGATAAAAACCGTACGAAAAGTTATAACCATTACTAGTTATAAAGCGACCGTAAATTTTTATTACAATAGATTTTATTAGCAAATTTTTATATCAAAAAAACCCAGTTATGAATATATATTACGAGAGCATTTTCGTAATTATAAGTCGATTTATAAAGTTTTTTTAGTTTTTACTTTAAAATAAAGATTTAAAAACTAAGTAAATAACTTATATCTTTTTTAATAATATTTTTAGCGTATATTAATTACTATACGAAATTATTTCGAATAAAGGCGCGACGTTTACCTTTAAGCTTTAGTAAAGCTTAATAATATAAGTTAGTTTAAATCATAAGTTATTTAATACGTTCCAACTTTAAAAAGATAAAAAAATGAAACGATAAAATTAAATATTAAAAACAAACTTACGATATTATATTAACTAAGAACAAAAAGGTTAGGTTAAGAAGTTATTAGTTGCTGAAGTAACTTATAGCATTAATTATTACGAAAACATTAAAATAACCCCGTTTATAGCTAATTTAAATATTATTATAAAAGTTTGCAGGGAGATATAAAAAGAAGGCTAACTTAATATTAAGCCTATCCTTACATTAAAACAATTTAAATAGTTATTTTAAAAAAATAAAAATAAAACTCGATTTTTTACGTAATTAAATAAAGAACTATTATAACTAAAACGGTAAAAAAACCAACCTTTTGGAAAGGGGAAATAGTTTACTGAACCGTTGAAAATATTAAGACGAAACGCACAAGTTAAAAACTTAACTTTAAATATATCAGCCTTTATAATATTATTAAAAAAATCTGCAAAAATAATTACTAGTTGGAGTTACTTTTTAAAATTAAACTTTGTTTAGTTTTTTATATATCTTTATACGAAATAGTAACAGATACGATTAAAGTGCACATTAAAGAAAATAATATAAAGATAGAAAAGGAAAAAATATACGAAAAGGAAAAAATCCTTAACGTAAAAGAAATCGACGGACTTACTTAGTATCTAGTCAAATAAGAGAACTACTCGGACTTCGAAGATGTTAAAAACCCGCAAAAAACTTTATAAACGTTTAACGGTTATTAAGGGATTTTTACCAGTAGCGACAGGCGCGTTCTAACCTATAGTCGACCAGTTGGTAGTATTCATATTACCCTAGTTAACCGGACCTATGGCCTATATAACCGCGTTTACTGCGAACTTTAGTTATTATTGCTTTTTTTAAACGTTTATATTGCTTTTTAACCTTTGTACCAGAAATCCCGCGATAAATCATTTTTATATTACATTTGCTTAAAATATCTTTCTAATTTCGCTAACGGGCTAAACGGCCTAATAACTTATTTAAATGTTATTAAGTTCGTAAGAGTTCTTTTTAGTAAGATGTTGCGTAAGCTTTAAGGGATTTTTTTTCTCTAACAGTTTATAATATTTATTTTCGGAAGGACTAAAGGCGTCGTAGGAACGGGTAGTATAAATACAATAAGCGCATTTGGACAATTTTAACGATATCTTATATTCCTTTTATTTAAAACGATAACGCGAAGAGAAAGGTATAATGAAGCGAGATTTTTTAATTCGTTTAAAAAGTAAAGCGGCATTACAACGCGCGCAGGACTTAGGTTTTTACTTAACTATATAGTTAGATAGTATAATAATAATAATAAAGGGGAAAAGTTTATTTATAAAGTAAATACGATAAATAATTTTAATTGTTAAGGATAAAAATTTTAAAAAGGGAAAAATCGTAATATAAACCAACGAGCTTGGTTTAAATAAGCATAGTCGGACATTTATCGCTTAAAGCCCCGGGCTTAACCAAAAAGTGTTACGTAACTTATTTATTAAAAAAATTAAACTTTTAACGTAAATACGCGTAAGAAGGGTAAATAGGTATAAATATCGTAAGTAATAAAAGAAAATATACGTCCGTTTAATCCTAGAATTAAGTAACGACAGTTTATAATATAACTTCGTTATTTAAATTATTTTTAATATTACGAAACGTAACTAAATTACGTTTATTACTTATTATTCAGCTTCTTACAGTACTCCTACCAATATAAACCTATTCGCTTAGGTTTATTAATTGGTTAACTAGCTTAACCGTTATATTAGGAACTGTAATTTATTATAACGATTATTTAAAAGACGGTATTATTCGCATTTCGACGATTTCCTACTTAGAGAACCTACTTTATAACGTTTAAAAATATTATTTACGGAATTACTAAAAACGTACCTTTCAAAACCTTAAAGGATACGAATTTCTACCTAAGCGCACGAATTATCTATTTGTTACTTATTATAAATATTAAATTAAATTAACAATAATATAGTAAGAAGTTATTAAATTTTTTACAGCTAAATATTATTTGGAAGAAACTTACATTATTTATTACAATGGATTTATAATACGATATAAAATATAAAACTATAGTTCGTAAAAAGAATATATACAAGTATGCGAATATTAGAAAAAAGTTTAATACTTTTAATTGTATTAAATAATTAAATATATTATTTATAACTGTAATTTATAGTAATTCTATAGGCAACGTTTTTTTAAACAATTAAAAATGTATTAAATAACTAGCGCGATATTTAAACAGGATTATAAAGCTATTTTTAAAGTACTACAAGTTAAACAAAAAGTATTCGTATCGAAAATATAACGATTTAAACCTATTCGAAGTCGTAAATATAAGCTTTACAGATAATAACAAATCGGCTAAATCTAGAACACGCTTCGTATTTTTTATAATTACAATACCCGCTTAATAACATTTAAAAATATAAGCTGTTAATATTAAATATATCATTAAAATAAAACCCCTTAAAGCAGGTATAACTATAGCGGAAATAACTAGGGTTAAAAATGTCTTAATAAAGTTAAAGCTTAAACTCGAAAATAATATATTTATCTAAAGGATAATATAAATACGCTAAAATAAGCCATAAAAATATAAATAACGCGGAGAAAATAAAATATTGAGCTTAAATACTATTACATTCGTCGGAATATATAAACAGGAAACATTTATCTTTAAAACTTAAAATATAAAGATAAATTAATAAATAAGTATATAGAGCCCCTTTATAAGGTTAAGTTCGAACGGTTTGTAGCCAACTTAGGACTTAAAAAAAATAAGCATAAAACGAGTTAAAAGATACTTTAGGTAAAGGTTTAGTTCTTATATAAACTAGAGTTTTAAAAGCTGAAATCACTTAAGGCAAAAGGGCATATCAGTAATTAGTACTTTAAGGTGTTTACAGTTGGTAACCTAAGCTACAAAATGCTTCCTAGGATATTTTATGTTATTAAAGAACTTTTTAAGCCTGAATTATATTTATAAGAACGGCTCGCCCTAGACGTTTTTATTTATAAGAACATTAACATACAGTTACACCAGTGCCCTACATTTAATCACTGTAACTGCTAATAACATTTTTGTATTATATTATTTGAATAATATTTTCTTTTTTTAAAAAATAAGTAAGTTATATGCAGAATGTGTCCACAAAGTTTATTAAATATTATCGGTGTTAAGTTGTTATTCAGTGTAGAAAAAAGTGAATATTATATATAAAAAATAAAATACTTAAGTTATATTATTACTTTTAAAATTAGTTAAATAAACTTTAAAAATTTAAAGTAAAAAAATTTAAATAAGGCTTATAATAAGAAAGGAAGTATACGCTTTTTTTTGTTTCGTTAATTAATATTAAAACTTTATTTAAAACGCTAACGGCATAATTAAAATTTTAATAAAAAATAAGGGTTATTATTAGTTAGTTGCTATTAATTATATACGATCTAAGGCGACCGGTATATCTAAAGATTAAAATTCTTTAAATGTAATATTTAAATAATAAGATAATTAAAAAATGTTACAGCTTATTATATTATTTCATATAGTTATGAAATTTTTAATTACTTTATACCATTGTCGATAAAGAATTTATAGTTAATAATAAGGTATTATACAAGTTTAAATATATGTTTAACTGTACTAAATATTAAGTTAAGGTTTATACGGATTATAAAACAGTTACCCGGTTTATTACAATTAAAACATTTATTTTATAATAACTTGTTTATATAAAAAAGTTAACAGAATGTGATTTTATTATTATTTATTAAAACGGTTTAAAAAATAACAAAATTTATGCTTTTAATAAATGCATAAATCTTAAGAAAAACTGGTTAATATTAATCGTATGGTATTTGATAAATATCATAAAAAATTTACGTTTATAATAAGTTCTAATGGTACGAGTAATACTTTTAAGTATTTTTAAAAGTGTATATCGATATGTTATTAAAAAAAACTTATACGATATAAGTTATAAAAAAATAGTAAAAAAATTTAGTACGAGATATATATAAATATTAACTATATAAATATTTTAAGATTTATTAAAGCTTAAAACACTTTTAATGCGCTTATTGTTTTCTTATAATAAAAAGCATAACATATAATATTTTAAGTTAATACGATATTTGCGTTAAAGTAAAAATTCGACGATAAAAGCTATGTGGAAAGTTATAACCGTTATTAGTTTCCCAACGGATTACACTTTTAACTTTTTCTATATACAAACTATAACCCCTGCATCTTTCTTGTCGACTGAGAGCGAGACGTCATCTCGGATACGAGGTAAGACATGTCGGCGACCCCGGCGTTGCTATGGCAGGCTATTAGCAGATTGTGCAAGTGAGCAAAAGGAGAATTTTCTCTGCCCCAAGGGTTAGAATTTCCCCCGCTCAGCCACGAGCAGTAGCCAATCGCGGAAATATCTTAAATGGTCAGTGTGACGGGTTAATGTAACGAGCGGTCGATGTAGGACAATAGGGGCAGAGGGGGGGTAGAGGTTGCAAATGTGGATTGCTTAGATTACTGCTTACTTCTTAATGCAAAGGCTGTTAAGGGTAGGTTGTTAAAATATCGGTTTTGTATAAGTGCGAATATGAGCCATTTTGGCTGAAAGGTTACACCTTTACGAAAAAGTCGACCTTATCTCTGCCGACTTATATTGTTACTGCACTTATTAACTAATTTTTTTCTAATTTTTAACTTATTATAAAGTAATGCCTACTTTAGAAACGAACAATTAACCACACTTAATAATTAAAATATAAGCATAAATATAATAAAATACTGTCGTACTTTTAAACTATAATCGTACCCTTTAAATCGATTAAAAGTGGAAGGCAGATATAATAAGGCCAACAATAAAAGGATTCGCCAGAATAGGTTAAGGTGGATTAGAAATCAGTAATCTTTCGTGTTTTTTTAACGGGAAAGCCGGTTTGAGTAAAAAGCGCTTACGAGCTGGAGAGGGGGGCTCCTAAGGGAGTTATTGCAAACCTTACTTTAGGGGACGAACTAATAAAACGTTAGCCAGTTCTCGCCATTTTGCTGATCCGTAATTCGCTTAACGTAATGAGTTCCTATTGGGCGTCTGGTTTATGCTGATGATGGAGCCATCGTCGATCAGCTTGCCGCCATATTCCGGGATGGCCCTTGCCATCACTTTTATGACAAACCTTATTCCATGTTATCGATAAAACCCCTAATTAGCCTCCCTCTACGCGAGGCCAATTAGGGCAGTCGGGTAGCGAAGGGGGGCAAGCGCCTAAGTTTTGCTCCCCTATCTCGGAGTTAACCATAAGACCGAACAAGCCTTATACGCCGTGGCGTTTAGGGGCTTGTTAAGTATAAGCGATAACCAAACAATGGGTATAGTGTTTGTGGTTTTATAAGCGTGATATGTATAAAACTAGCTATAACAAGGCTCACTAGGCTGAATCCTGTCGGCCGAGATCCGGGTGGTTTCTAAAAGCCACCCTTTCTCCCTTAGCTTCGAGGCCGCACCCCGGGAACACCACGTATTACTCTTGTCCAAGAATATCGGAAGGCAGCAACCTCCAAAAATACCGCTCCAACTTAATACTGCCAGATAGACAGTCTTATTTGCTAACGTTATCGTATTATCCTTAGTGTTAGCCGGTTCGGCGGGTTCATCTCTTTACCCCTGGACGCGTCTTTCGGTTACCCGTACAACTACTAATATTAGCTAGAAATGGGAGATAAAAGGAGGTGGGTTGCCTTTCCCGATAACCACTAGATGTGACGGCTAGGCTGATTAACCAACTATTAAACCTAAGTTGACGGGTTTATGTTGGCAGAGTATTATGGGAATCTAAGCAATAAAGTGATAAGGTAACTTAGTTACGTCTCGTAATATTAAAAGTGCTTTAGGTAACGAAGTTATATTAAAAATTATCGTTATTTAATTATGTGGTAACGAAAGTATATATCATATTATAACTTTAACCGAATTTATTGAATCCTTATAAATTCTTACTTATGAATTTAACCGGATTTATTGAATTTTTATGAATTTATGTTACGTAATTAATTTATTTGGGCCTTATTTTTCGGTTTGCCAAAAATCCGTTTTCCGAGGTCCGACTAATTATGTTATAATACGATCCCTTTTTCTTTAAATTTTCGTTTCGAAGATTTTTTTTCTTAATAAGTGTTCCCGTTTTTTCACCATATCCGGTCGTATTTCTAACCGTAAACCCTGTAGTTGCCTTAATTAAAAGGAAAGCGTTGTTTTTTTTGTTTGTTACATTCTTAAATTTGGTTTTAACGTTATGCCTTATACTCCTTGTTTTAAAAAAAGAACGCGGTACGTTATAATCGAAGACTTTAAGCGCTGCGAATAATACGTTCAGTATTATAATTGTCGTTGTAATAGTTTTGCGGTCCCCCTTTTTTAGTTAAACGGTATTAACCGTATCAAGAATCGCCTGGATTAAAAAAGACAGGCGGTTACCGATCGTTTTATCGAATTTTGTAAGGATTTGCTAAATAAAATTTTCGAAATTTTTAAGCAAATCGCGCGTTTAATTCGTATTAATAAGTAACAAATTCTTTTGCGAGAAAAAGGTATTAAATTAATTCGTTAAAGCGTAAAAAGTTTGGATAAGTTTAAGGATTTGGAGCGAAAAAATAAAAAGGTTCGCATAATAATAAAGCTTAAAGCCGTTATAGCGCAGGGTCTTTCTAATAAAAAAAGTTTAGGATATGTTTTTGTTAATGGTATTAATTAAGACGTTATTTTAGGCGCTTTTGGTAAATGTTCTTTAATAATTGTTAAGATCTTATAAGATTTTTAACGGGTTCCTAAAAGGTTTTTGTATTTAGGTATTTTTTTTATTTAACCAGATATTAAGTAAATCCGTTAATTTTTCGCATGTCCAGGATTTTTTTTGCTTTATATTTTTGTTCGTTTTTTATTTTCATATCGTTTTGCTTAGTATATATTTTGATGGTATCCGCAGTTAATTCGAATAGGGATATATGAAAAACTGGATGGAATTTAATTTTGGGTAGCAAATTTAGTTAATAGTTGCTGTCCGAGATTTTCTTAATAATTTTGTAAGGACCGATATATTTAAAGTTGAATTTTTTGTTAAATCGTTTCGTTTGGATGTTTTTAATAATTAGATAAATCTTTTCTCCTTCCGAAAAGGTTAATCCTTTTAACCGTTTTTGGTTATAGTGTTTTTTTATTTAGCTTCGTACGAATTCGAGTTTTGTTTTTATTTTTTGATGTAATTATTTAAGTTATTTTAACGTAAGGATGGTTTTAATATTAAATAATTCTTTTTTTGTGTTTTTTTGTAAATTTTTGGAATAAATCCAAAATTAATTGTTAATAAAATGGTTTTAATATTTTTATGGTAATTAATATTGTAAGTTATTTAAGTTATTAGTAGTTTTTTAACTTAATTATTTTGTTCGTAATTAAGGTAGTATCGTAGGTATATTTCGAACGTTTAATTTTGTTATTTTATTTATTTATCCGTTTGTAATCGGAAAGCGTTAAATAATTTATGATTTAGGTTAATTTAAGTTATCAAATTTTACCAGAACTTAAAGGTAAACGTTATTCCTTTATTTAAAATAATTTCGTATGGTAATTTATATATGTTGAAAATGTTTTTGAACAAAATATATATTATTTGTTCGGTCGTAATATTTTTTTTGTATGGTAAAAAATAAGGAAATTTTGTAAATCGGTTAACGATTACAAAAATGCTATCGTAATATATGCTTATAGTTAGGTTTTTTAATAAAGGAAGTTTGGTAATAAAATTTATAATAATAAAATCTTATAGTCGGTTTACGACTAGTAATAGTTATAATTTCCCATAAGGCTTGTATTTTCGTACTTTGGCTTTATTATAGGTGTTGTACTGGCGTCGAACTTTCTGTATTATATTTTTTATTTTGGGAAAGGAGTAAATACGTTGCAGGCGTTTAAGGGTTTTGTGAATTCCTGGATATTTATGTAGGGGGTGTTTATGTATTTCCCGTATTAAGTCCTTTTAACATTTTTTTGGAACTTATATTTTATTGTTTTTTTTTGGTAAGGTATTATTGTATGTTTTAATTTTCTGATATATATTTGAAGTTGCTGGTCGTATAATTGCGATTTGTCGTAAACGTAAATATTTTTTTATCGTAAGGTCGAATACCGTATGGTTAATTTTAATCATTTTTTCTTTAAGGTTTGGTCGTTTGCTAAAAGTATCGGCCTTATTATTTTTAAGCCTTTACGGTAAATAATGATAAAGTCGTACTTAACTAATTTTTCGGCGTAACGGAATTATCGTGTTATAAGTTTTTTGGTCGTAATAAACCGGGTAAGGTTTTTATAATCCGTATAAATTTTAACCTGATATCGGTTATTTTTAAGGAAATGTTTAAATTCGCGAAATGTTTTAATAATTGCCAGGAATTCCTTATTAGGGATAGCATAACGAAGTTTTAGTTTTTATAATTTGTATGAAAAGAAAGTAATAAGGTATAATACGTTTTGCTTATTTCGTTATCCGATTACCGCGCCTAAAATATAATTTAACGTATTAGTTTTTAGCTTTATTAGGCGGTTTGAATCGTATATTATTAATATTGGTTAATTTGTAATTATTTCCTTAAGTTGTTAAAAGGTTTTTTCCTTTTTTGGCGTTTATTAAAGTTTTTCTCTTTTTCGTATAAGTATATTTAGGGGTATGGTTATCCGATTAAAGTTTTTAATAAATTTTCGATAGTAATTGGCAAATTCGAGGAAGGTTTATATTTTTTTAACGGTAGTGGGTCGTATTTAATTACGTATTATAACGATTTTCTTAAGGTTTATTTTGATATGTTTAAAAGTAATGATATAGTCGAGGTATTTTATTTTTTATGTATGGAATTAATTTTTTTTTTGCGTTAATTAGCAGGTTGGTGTTTTAAAGTAGTTATAATACCTTATGAACGTATTTTTTATGTTGTTTCTGGGTTTTTAAGAAAATGAGAATATCGTCGAGGTAGCATACGATAAAAATATCAAAATGTTTTCGTAAGACGTAATTAATTATACGTTAAAAGGTAGTAGGTGCGTTAGTAAGTTCCATAGGGGTAATAAAATATTTATAAAGGCCGTATTTGGTTCGAAACGTTATTTTTTATTCGTGGCCTTTTTTAATCCGAATTAAATTGTATTTATTTTTAAAATCGAGAGCAGTAAATTATTATGCTTTATAGAAATAGTTTTTTATTTTATTGATTAAAGGTAATAATATCCGATTTTTAATAGTAATATTGTTGAGTTGACGATAGTTCATAATTAGTCGTAATTTGCCGTTTTTTTTTGGAATAAAGAATATAGGGTAATTAGTTAGTAATTTGGATTATCGAATTTATTTTTTTAAGTCGATTTTTTAGATATTTTCGGAATGTTTGTAACTTTATTTTATTAAGGTTGTAAATAGGGTAAAACTTGGTCGATGTTTTTTTTTAAGGATAATTTTATGGTTTTATTTGTTATATTTAGATAATTTTATTTTAAATTTTTTATTGAAAAGTTTTCGGTATTTGTGATATTATGGTGGTATATTAATTAGTTTTTTTAATTCGTGGATTGGTTGTTGTAAGTTGTTATTTAATTGCCGTAATTTTGTTTTGATAATGGTAATAATGCGCCGATTTTTTCGGTGGTGCTTTTTTTTTTTTTGTATCGTTTGTTTGTGGGTGGTAAGGTTTTTGTTATATCCTTATGCCGGCATTCGTCGCCATTTTCGATCGAATATTAAGATTTCTGTTTTTCTTTTTGTTGTTTATTATTAGATTATGAAGGAAATTTTACTTAATTAGTTATTTAATCGATTAAGGGGTTATACTAGCGTAATTATGTTGTTTTTAAGATTATATTATAATTCCTTAGCGGTATAATGTCGAAATTAATGGTTATAAATCGTTTTAACGTAACGGTACTAAGGTAATTAATTTCGCGTATAACTTTACCGTTATTATAAAGGAATAGTTAATTTTCGGTTATGTTCGTAATATAAAGATTTTTCTTATATTTCTATGGTAATTTAAGACGGTTAACTACTTTAGGCGTAATGTAATTACCTCCTAAAGCTTCGCTGTCCACTATAGCGGTGTACCAGTATGTTTTAATTCGCATTTTTAATATAATGGGGTTTTCTTCTTCTCTTATTACTGCCAAAGCCTTTTTATGGAGTTTTTGTCGATTCTTAAGGGTTTCGCCTCCCCGCGGCTCTTTTATAAGGGGCGTAATGTTTTTAGGTGCTTTTCCTTAAGTTGTCGCATTTTTCTTTTAAGGTTTTTAATTTGGTCTTTTAACTATTTAATAAGATAATATTGTTTTTCCATTTATGGTTCCAATTTGCTAATGCGTGTTACATAACGCTTGGTATTTTCTTAAAGTTGCGTAATTCGGTACTTTTATGTTTCGATTTTTCCTTCGAGTGGGATTATTTTTTTTGTTTGTTGCCGCATTTTTTGATTTTATCGTATAAACTGTTTTTCCATAACGTAGGTAGTTTCTTAAATAGGGGTATTTTTATTTTTCCCTTATAGATTTTTAGTAGCTTGCTTTAGATTGGCTAGGATTTTTTTTTTTTTAAGGGTTAATGGTAATAGTTAACTAAAGATGAAGGTCCGCGATAAATTACCGCGTGGATAAATTTCGTTTTTCCAGGGCCGTTTTATTTTTTAAATTATGCGTATACCATTTATAATAACAAAAAAGGTTTTTTTAAGGATATTTTTTACCGGGTGGCCAATTTTATTCGGTTGTTTTGTTATTAATATCTTTTTGTAAACTGATGGTCCGGAAATATCGGTATTATTATTTATTCTTTTTGTTATTTCCGGTTTTGTTTAAGAAATTAAATCTTTTTTAAGTTATACGTATAATTCGTTAGTAAATAAATTATTTTTATGTTTTATGGGTTAGGTATTTTAATCGTCGGCAATACATAATATGTTTTCGCCTATAAACGTTTAGAATACCAAAATAAATAATTTCCGTTTATTTTTAATATTTCTTAAGTTATTTTTTTATTATTTTAGATAGTCGTTGTTAAACCTTTTTTTATTATATTCGTAATACCATAAGTCCTAAATACTGCTAAATTTTTGTTTGTAAAAATTTCTTAATTTTTATTTATCCTTATCGAAAAACCAAATTAAAAGGTTTAACTAAACTTTTTCTTTTTCGTATTATGGCGAAAGTTTTATTATTCGAATTAAAAAGTTTCCTATTAAATCTAATAAGTCGTTTTTTCGGTATTAGGGTTTAATTTCTTAATTGTTTAGGTTTTTTATATCGCGTTACCGTATGTCCCATCTTTTTGTAATTGTAGTACTTAATTTTATTTTAATCCTTTTTTTTCTGGATTATTCTTATTTCCATAAACCCTGGGTTTATTTTATATGCAGTATTTAGCCGTCGAAATACGCTAATATTAACATGATATTATGGTTTGTTATCGTTTTTTCTCTTAGCGTTACGTATTCGTTAAGCATATTATCGATTATTAATTTTAACAACTTTAGCGATATAATTTGTTAGATATTACGGTCGGTTTTCCTTAAATAGCTTTTTTTGCATTTTTTTTTTAAGGCTATCGAAAAATCGGGTTATTAACGTTTCCTGTCCCTAATTAAGTTTCGAAAATAGCTGGATAAATTCGGTACCATATCGAAAAACGGATTTTTTTTGTCGTAATTGTTAGATGTTTATTTCCGCTTTATTCTTTTCGTTTACCATTTTAAAGGTTTTTTGCAAAACTTGCTTAAAAATCTTATAATTACTGTAAATACGTACCATTTTTACGTTTTGTTGTTCCATAGGTATGGTAATATGTTTTCGCATAGCGGGTTTAAACCAAATAATTACATATTCCGAAAGTCGTTTTGCTGCGAATTCGATTCGTATGGTTAAGGTAGTTAGTCGTATTGGAAAATACCCAAAATAGGTTCGATATTAAGTAAGGAATAATTGTAATTTAATGGACGTTTTATCGAAAGGTTTAAGCTTAAAAGGTTTTAACATTTTTTTAAGCTTTTTACCTTAAGCCGGTTAAACCGGTATTCCCCCGGGAACTTGCTACGTTTATTCCAAAAAAGTTCGAGTTGCTTAGAAAGTCGAGGTAAGTTTTGTATTATCGCGTTTGAGCTGGTTAATACGTTAATTTATAAGGTTTAGGCGTTAAAGGATTTTTTCCTTAGTTAAGGCGGGAGTTTATTCCTCCTTATCCGAGTTTATATCGTTATCCCTGGGAATTTTGTACGTAGGCTGTTTACTGGTAAATATATTATCGAGATATTGCTTAAAGTTTAACGGTATTATTAAATAAAAGTTTTTAACGTATAACGGCTAGATTAATTAACTAATTATTAAACCTAAGTCGACGGGTTTATGTTAGTAAAGTATTATAGGAATTTAAGTAATAAAGTAATAAGGTAACTTAATTACGTTTCGTAATACTAAAAGTGCTTTAGGTAACGAAGTTATATTAAAAGTTATCGTTATTTAACTATATAGTAACGAAAGTATATATCATATTGTAATTTTAACCGGATTTATTAAATCCTTATAAATCCTTATTTGTGGATTTAACCGGATTCATTAAATCCTTATGAATCTATGTTACGTAATTAACCCATTTGGGCCCTGTTTCTCGGCTTGCCAAGAAACCGTTTTCCGAGGTCCGACCAGTTGTGTCATAACACTGGACCTTTCGCAATAATTCTTCGCTTTTTCTATCCTCGTTTCTCATAAACTCTCGAATGCCCAGCTTACCGACATGCGCTTTATCGAGGGCCCTTACGGTCCATAGAAACATTCCCGCCCGTTGACTTTTCTGCGGCTATCTCCGAATCAGCGAACGTCAAGTTACTTATTGGGTGACTAGGGTAAGTGTTAGGGATCTAGGGTAGTTTTTGCTTAGTGACAGCCGCATTGAGGCTTTAAATCGAGATGCTTATTTGCGTTGGATAGAGGCTAAGGGCTAGCTTCCGCACTGTTTGACTGGAACTATTCTTTTTTAAGCCCTAACAATAAGCTGTTAACCCTATTACCGAATAGCCAAGCTGAACAACCACCTTTTCGATAAAAGTGTGTAGGGGCATGCTTGTTGCATCAGCAGCCACATCCTGTCCACATACTGGGGAGAAAACAGGCCTTGGCCGCATTGTAAGATGTATCCATGGCTGACTGATTAGCCATATCGGAATAATCGGCGCCTTGAGTTTTTCTTTTAGTTTCCTTCAATTTTCATAGGGGTGTTTTATCAGCTTAGAAACTGTTCCTTATTAATGCCGACTAGGTACTAATATAGATCGCATAGAAAGTAGGTCTTACTTAAGCTTCGCGTTTACTAACCGCCGAATCGGATCTTAGGCGTCGGCTATTATATGAGGCTTTAACCCTGTTATAGAGAAAGCATTACAGCTTTGGAGGATTCGTATGGCAAAAAATTGGCACCAGCCAGCCATAAAAGCGCGGCAGTTTTGCTATTGGGCAGGGTTAAGCTGTGTAACTAGAGCAATGTTTTTTATTCGCCCCTCGTTCATGTTGAACGGAGGTAATATGTATCACCCTGACACAAAATGTAAAAATAGCATTACGCTTACAGAGGGCGGGAAAAATCCCCGCATGCTAGGAAGTGACGCTGCAATTGGATAAGCGCTGCGTTTATCGACTTGCAGCCTAAAAGCGAGTCGAGCAAGATGGGTGCGGCGTGCACCGACTGGCAGTGAGGCAGTGCGGAATGTCTGAGCCGGCTACCTTAGTTTCCGGCCAGCTTCCCATTCAGGGCCCCATTTCCATACGAAGTATTCATTTTATATATATCTTATGCAAGATACTGCTAGGTTCAAGCCATATTTTCCAGGCTGAGCCAAATACACGAAAGTGGTTACACGATATAATCGCACGATAGATACTATACCCAGTATCTTGGAACACAATAACTAAGCGGTGGTTTTGACGATGTAGGACTATATATAACTTATACTCTTAAAACACCTTTTAAGTTAATAATTAAATAAAGAGTAAACAATTATTAAAATATGTATATTAACATATTATATATTAATAAATTGCTTAAAAGGTTTATTTATTTAAACTTGATAAACTAGTACATATCAGGGCTAGGATTTACATTATTGTATTCAGCTATTATTCTACTTTTTGCCAGAATACTTTGATTTTATTTAGTTTAGCAATGCAATATATTTATACCGATATACGCGTAGGTTTGTCGGGTAGATAAATATAGCATATCTAGTTAATTAATATATTATTTTAACGCTTCCAAATCGTTAAGCGGTAAAAGTTATATTTTGTTATTTTCTAATGCTATATAGTTCTTACTACTTTTTTTTCTACCTTAGTATTTTTTTTTTAATTTGTTACTTCCATATTCGGAATCGTTTTTAAAACTTTATTTCCTGCTAGTTTTGACCTTTTATAATCTCGATTAATAAAAATGCTTTATAAAGTATTTAAGTACGTTCTAAAACCTAGTTTTTATTACTTAACTAGTTATTATATTAATTATAAAGATATTTCGAATCTATTATAAAAACTTAAATTTACGATACACTTTTTCGAAGGAATATTATTGCGGATTAGCGATAACAAAGCTGTTCGAAGAGAAAACGATTATCGACAATATTCTTAACCTTAATTTACGAACGTTTCCTAGTTGTCTTTAGCATATTAATAATGTAACGAATTTATTACTTTTATAAAGTATTACGGCCCGCGTTAAGATTAGCTAAACGTCGAAAACTTTTCACAGCAAAATAAAATAAAATAAAATAAAATAAATCGACCTTAAATAAAGATAATAATTATAAATAGGTATTAAGCGAAAGTTAAGATATATTTGGTAAGTAGTTGGACTTTATTCAGATTACAGCCGCGAAATACGGCATTGTAAAAAAATATTTTTAAAACTTCGACGAAAACAGGATTTTAAAAAACCTTTATAATAAATCGTAAAAAGTAATTATAAATTCTAAAAAAGAGAAAATTTAAATAAACGTAATAAATAAATTAGGAACAAAATTAAAATTATTTAAACTGATAACTAGTGACGCAAAGGTTCGACGGGATTTAATTTTGAATTTTAGAAAAAACATATTATTTATAGGTAAAAAGTTACTTATAACTAAAATAACAGAAAGATAAATTAATAAAGTTTAAGATATATTTATCTATTTAATAAGCAATAAAAGCGCATATAAAAAAACGACTCGTTTTCTCATATTCGTCAAGGATGAAAGCGATTACATATAAAAATCGAAAGGTATTATACGAAATACAGCATTATTAAACTTTGCTTATCAATTTGTACTTCTTGTTAACTTTTACCTTTTTATAACATTTCGTTAATTCGTATTAAAGCGCGCTTATATATATATAGCGAAATTTAATATAAAGTTACTAAACGTACATTGTAAAAAAGAATCTCTTCGGGCTTTATAATATATCTAAAGCTCCTATAACGTTTAATAACATTTATTTCAAACTCGTAAACCTGCATATATTTATCGTATTTAATAACTACTTTTTCAAATTAGAACTTTATTCTATTTTACTTAGGTTAACCGGTTTTACCCTTATTTTATTCGGTATTATTAGTTTTATTTTTGTTGGAAAATTATGATATATCCGTAAAACAAAAAGCCAGAAAGTTACATATAAAGAAAATCCAGATATTACTAAAGTAGTCCGCTAACAAAGGTAGTTAAAATGGTTAATCTCTAAATATAAATAACTTAATATATTAGAAAGGAAACGTTCGTTTTAACAAAGACTTTTAAAATATACGAAATTAATAATATCTTTAGCAAATAAAAAAGAATTCAAAATATATAAATTTCTTTTATTAAAAAGAACTATTTACTACATAAAAAAAAAACTTTCATGTTAAATAAAAAGAAGGTAGTGAAAAAACGCAGCTAATAGCAGCTAAAGATAATCGTCGAAAGAAATCTAAAACCAAAAAGGAAAATATAATATAATAGTTAAGCTAGTTAACTAAGTATTAAACTTAGTCGTACGGATTTATATTAACAGTAATATTATATAAAATAACTAATAATATATAAACTAATTACGTTTCGTAATAGTAAATAACGAAACATAATATAAATAATTAAGTTATATTATAAGATAACGTTATTAGAATTATGGAAATAATAAACGTATATATTTATCAAACTCTGTTAAAGTCGATTAAACAACTAAGCCTTAGCACTATTTAATCAACTAACAATCCCATACACCTAGTATTTCTTTTTCTCTCAGCTATAGCTGTATTTACGTATATTTAAAAAGGGTGCACTACCTTTACTTTTTATAGAAGACCTTTTAAAGGTTATGCAACCTTTAGTATATACACTTTTTTAATTATATGCTTCAGTGCGTGATGCAGGGTTTTACAATATCTTATTTTTAATTTACAACGTTTAAACGGCTTAAGGTATTAAGCTTTTTAAAACCTTTAAGGTAGCTAAGTAATTTAATACTATAATCGTATTTTATCTTCTCGAAAATCTAACCTTTTTTTTAAAAAAACTAACTCTGTTAGGATATGATCCGAATTTTTATATTTTTAAAGTTTTTGCCCTTAAAAATTAATTCATTTATTTCGTAACCTCGGCAAGTATTTTCTCTTTTTTAATATTCCTTTTAGAAAGTTTTATATTAATAAATATTTGTGGCCGCAATGAAAAAGTTTGTTATTATTAGCGTATTTACATTTGAATTATTTTTGAACGAATTTACGAACTTGGTTTTAATAATGCTTTTTATTTTTTTTATTAAAACAAAGCCGTAAAACATACGTTTTTCCGTAATTTCGGAATATATACACGTTATATTTAATATAATAGTCTTTATATACGTTTTTGGGCTTTCGATAGCAGAATACTAAAAGCTTCTACATAAAAAGAACCATTTGGAGTGTAAGAAAAAGCAGGTCAAAAAAGCGCTACGTATCGCCACTAATACATTATATAGTTTTTAGAAATAAAAACGGCTTTTTCGCCGTCAAGGTTTAGAGATATTTCGTCGAAATATTAAAAGTGTTAATGTAATAAAGGATTTCGAACGTTGCCAAAAGGAGTAAAAATAAGTATTTATAAAAATAAGCGTATTAGTATAACCTATACCTTTAATTAACTAGTTTAATATTAACGCTATTACTTAGTTTAATTTTAATAATATTAATTAAGGTGTTTTAATTATTAATTTCAGCGTTATTAATAAGTTTTTCAAAAAGCGTTAATTGTTTATAAGGTTATTTGCGAGTTTTTAAGGGTTTTCGGAATTGGAGTTATTTTTTTATTTATTTACATATTTAAAAAGTTTATTATTTGTATATATTTGAAATATTTCTTTTCGTATATTGGTACATTTTATGTTATTTAGTTTTATAATTTTTTATTAACTTTAATAATATTAACAGTTAATTCTAACTAAGAAGAATGAAGAACTAAATTAAGGTTATTTTTAATAATAGTTTTAGGTTCTAATAACTTTTAAATTTTTATATTTTCTTACATTTTAATATACTTAAAATCGGGCCTTTATTTTTAAGATTTAGTTTTACTATGTTTAGTATTTACGTTAAGTATTTCCATTTTAAACAAAGTTAAGGTTTTTATCTTTTTTTACTTAAAATATCTTTTACTTAATTAAGTAAAAATTTAAGCTTTAGTTGTATTTTTCTTTATAGGTGTTTTAGTTATTTTAATATTACAATATTATTAATATTTATTTAATCGTACTTATAAGATTATTTATACAAGTTTAAAACAAAATAAAGATTTATTTTAACTAACGTTATTTTTCTACTTTCGTTATAATTACTATTATAAACTAGATAAGTTTTTAATAAATTTTTAAGTTAATCGTTTTATTTATAATTAATATAAAATTATAAGTAGGTTTTATAGGTTTAATTTAATTTTTCTTTTTAATAACTAGTTTACCGTTTAAAAACGATAATGAATTTATAATATAAATAAATTTTTACCTTAAAGCGTCATTAAAACTTAAAGATAAATATTTTTTCTTTATTAAAAAACATTCCGTTTAATAATTTAAATATATACTATTTATATCGTATTTGTTCTTTTATTATATAATAAACTATAAAAACATTTTATTCTTTAATTAACGATATTAAAAGCGCTACGAAACTATATTTCCGTTCCTAGATTTTAAGTAAGAAAGTTTAAAATTATAATTTATAATAATTAAATATTTTAATATTATAAACTTAGCAAAAGTTGTAGTTTATTATATAGTTTATATTATAAGGCTTTAATACTTACGTAAATTTTATTATGTTATATAATCTTCCGTATATTTAAATTTATATTAAATAAATAACAAGTACGTTATAATTAGTCAATATTATATAAACCTTTATATAATTATTAAACAGGTATTATTATACGGTGTATAGTTTGGTTTACTAATACTCTTTTGAAATGTACGTCTCGTTTATTATTGAACCGTCGGATTGGCTGTTATAAAAGATTTAAAGCTTTTAATTTAAATTTTAACGTATTGTTTTAAATATTATAATTTGTTCTACTGTTAACTGGTTTTCTAAAATGGTATTTAAAACCGTATAGTGAACTTTAGTAATTTTCTTTTCCAAAATAAAAGATTTATTAAAACTATTTCTTTTACCGATTTCCTACTTTGTAAAATAAATACTAACGAAGTTAGATTTCGTTAATTTTTTATAAAACGTAATCGTTATTTTGTACGGTTTTATATCGTAATAAAACTAATAAAAACTTCATAATTTATAAAAACGTTTTTATTATATATAGCAAAATCCTTAAAAAGTCTTATTAATAACTATAAACCTTTTATTAATAATATTATATTTTAGTTTTATCTCCCTTTATTTAGGGTAATAAAAGGTTATATAATAAAGTATTTTTAATTATTTCAATATTTTGAATTCCTTTTAATACTAATTGTGAATTATTAGTTTTTATTATAACAGGGCGTTATATTTCGTAAAATAACCAGATTAATTTACTGGCAATTAAGTTTTTAATCCGCTAGAAAACAGTTTTTATTATTATAATATACTCGAAATTATAATCTTGTTATTAAATTTAATAGTTATGTTCTTATAATATTAAAATATTTAATATAACGTATTATACATATAAGTTGATCATATAGTTAAGCTGGACACTTTTTGATATTTCGTAGCAATAAATAATAACAAATTTAAATAACTTAATAACAACATATCGTATTAATTTTAACTAATCGGATTTGTTTTCGTTAAATACTTTTTACAAGTTTTTTATAAGTGCGCGTATTATGTCCGGGCTTGCGGTAAACGCTATATTTCTGTTTTATCATTTTAACCTTTTTACGACGATTATCTTTAACTGTTATTAATTGTATTTTTTTTATTACCTTTTTCTTTTTCAGTTAAAAAAGTTTGTTCTTTTTGTATAATAAATGTCCTTTCTTTTTAAAGACGTTTATTGTTAATTTTTCGACGTTTGTTTAAAATGTGGTTCGTTTCACGTAATTAGGTAATTTCCTTTCGAAAAAAAGCAATTTCGTATAAAAGTAATAAGTTACCTTTGATTAAAAATTAACCGATTTAATAACTTTTAACGACTTACTTTAATTTCTCATCTTTTTTTCCAAATAACGTTTTTATTTCGTTATTTCCTTGATATTTTTAAAGGTTTTCGCGGGCGGGGAACAAATAGAACCGGCGGAAGTCAACTGGAAGACGGTCGGCGTATTAAAACTAAAGGAATTTCCAAGGTAGAAAAAACGGTATTAGCACTAAATGAAACGAAATTAATTCCGGCGAATCTGGATTTAATATTATTAAACGTTATAGTAGTGTTAAATACGTCGTAAAAATCGTTAAGGCAATTTTTTAGGGCGATATAAGTATAATAACGTTATATTAAGTTTTCGATATATAACGAATAAGCGCGTTTTAAAGGAGAAAATTAAAATACGTTAAAAGGTTAAAATTTATAAGAAAAAGACACGGGCATACACAACGTAATAATGTCGTAATTAGTGCAATATTTTTCGAATTTTATCGAATACGGGTTTTCGTAACTTCGAAAATAAGAAAATGTTTCGCTTTTCTCGTACGTCTTTAAATATATTAATCGCAATATTAAACTTATTTTATTCCTAATTTGTTCGCTATTTAATTATTATTACCTATTACGATTTTTTAATCGGTCGCTAACGGTAAATTATTTCGATAATAAAATTTAAGATAATTTAATCCCGTTATCATAATAAATAATAATATAACTTAACTTTAAAAATTAATAGCTTAAATAATTATATCTTATTTTTTATTCTTTAATTATATTTGTTTAAGTTTTTAATTTTCTTTGTTATTAGTAATTATTATATTTATTATTATAAAAAACCCTATTAAATATTTAATTATTGAAAATGTAAATATCTTTTTTATAATGCTTTATTTTGCGATAATAACCTGAATATGTTCGAATTATTTACTAAATGTTTTTAAATTCTTTATATAAAATCTATTAATAATTAATTTTTTAATATAACTACGTTTTAAGTATTTTTGGCCGTTTAATAAAATTAGATATTTAGTTAACTTTAACACGTTCGGCGACGTATTACGTAAGTAATAAATTTGCCATACTTTTAACATATTAACGCCGGATAAAAAACGCTTAGTATTTAGGTCGAAAACACGCTTAACGACCGATTCCTTTAATATTAGCGTTAAATTTTATAAAAAAAGAATAATATCGGTTTAAGCGTGTTTATCTTTAAAACGGTATATTAAAATAAAAGATACTACTATATAAACAAAACTAAAATTTTCATTATTAAGTTTCGGGTTTCGTTTTTTAGTTTAAATAATTACGTTTATTCTTCTTTTTTTAAAAGGCGTTTAATAATGCTGGTATTAAGAGATGGATAATTAAAGATAAATAATTACAATGTGGCGAAAAAGTATTACGCTTATATATATGTGGCGCTTATATATATAGTACGTTATATTTAATATAACTATTTATCTTTTTTTTCAGTAAACATCGAATAAAATTAATTTCGCGTATAATTCTTTTATTATAGTATTAAATGCTGAACTTTTAAAGTTTCCGATAATATGCGATCACTCTATCTTTGTTATTAACAGTTTAATACGCTTTACTATCTTCGAGGTAATGAAATTAGCTCTTAAACGGCCGTAATTTATTATTATAAGCTATGAATATATTTCAATTCGTGTTAAAAATAACCCCGTTGTTCTTAATTTTTGATATTGTATTTAAAGTTATTTTACAAAGCTTTTATCGCCTTTAAAAGTTTTTGTTATTATAAGTTCTTTTTATAAATAACGTCTTATTTTTAAAGATTTTTCAAGTAGTCGAATTTGTTTTATAAATCAATTATAAGTTTTTCGTACTTACTTAAACCCGACTTCCTAGCAGCGTAATTAAGCTTTAAATTAAAAAACCTTCTTCTTTTATTTATATACTAAATTTATTACATTTTAAATATCGTCTTCTAGTTCTCTAAAAATCTCTTATTCTTTTTAAAAAGTCGGCTAGTTCTAATCGGAAAACTTAGCTAATTTTCTCTAAAACCTTTTCCGTTTTTATAGGTCTATCTCACATGCTATCTATGACTCGATATCGGTGATAGCCTTTTGATAATGTTCGTCGACAGTTTTTTCAATTAATTCTTTTTTATATTTTGTAGTTACATTATTCGAAGTAATATAAAGGTTTTTTAACTGTATATTTCTCCCTCCGGCTATATTAATACTTACATTTGCTTTTTAACTTTTTCTTACGTTATAAAAGCTTATATTTAATTATATTATTTATGATCTCCTAGATTATTTTTCCATCAAATGTAAATCTCCCCAGCTCTTTTTTTATATAAAATTAATTTGTTTAAATTCCTCTTTTCTTTTCTTTTTCTTTACATAAATAACATATTAGCATTAGTTGAAATTACTAAGATAAACGTTTACATGCCGAGATTTCTAAACCCGGCTTTTTACTACTACTTATGAAAAAGCCTTAACTGCTTTTACTTTTTACCGCTTTTTTTTTCAGCTCGTAGTTATTATAAATATATAGTATATTAATCTATTTATTACTATTTTAATTCTTTCTTAATTTCTTTAGTACTAAGATCTTATAAATTTTATTATTATTAGTTTTATACGGTGCCTTATAATGTCGGGTATTATGTTGTATTTTGCCGTAATTATAATATTATACCTTATTTATATTTCGTCGTTAAGCGCTAGTAATTTTTTTTATTCCCAAGTAAATACTAGAGGAAAATAAATTTCATAAGATATTCCTTAATTAGTTTTAAAATATTAAACGCGTAAAGGAAACTATTTATTTCTTTTTACTTTTATCGCTTAAATTATTAAATGTCGGTTTTTACAGCCGCGGTAATATATTTGTTAAATATTGTAAGTTATAATAAATTAATGCTTTTATACTTACGTTCTTTTTTAAATATTAGTAAAATATATCGATTGTAATATTATCTTTATTTTTTAATTATCTTGTATTTATTATAAGAGTTTTAAGGTTTTTAAGATATTTAAAATTAGTTTCTGTAGCGTAATTAAAAGATTTGCGAAGTTATAACGTATTTTTCTTCCGCATTTTTAAAATTGCCTTTAAGATTATTTTTAAAATAAAATAACTGCATAAGATTTTTATAAACTCTTTACTATAACATCTTTTATTGAGAAAGTTCCTTATAGTAAATTTCAACTAATTAAAAACGTTCTTTTTTATATAATCTCGAAAATTTAACCCGCTAAGTTAGTAACTTCTTTAAAACGAAAGTAAATTTAAGCCTGGGTTAGAAAAATTTAAATCTTTTCTTTCTCTTTATAAAGTTAAAGTTGTTTAACGTTTATTTTACGAATGCTTATTAGCACTTATTAACCTCTTATTACTTTAGCAGTAAGTTATTTAACGGTGCCCTTAAGCTTTTTAATTTTGTTTTAAAGTTGCTACGTTGTAAATCTTTAATTAGCGGTTATTTTAATATTCGTTTATATATTGATAGGTCAAATATTACCTAAAGTTTACCGATATTTCTATATACCATATTATAACATATAATAACTAGATTAATTATCTTATATTATGATTTAATTATAGCAATTTATAATAATAATACTATTAAATAAATACTAATTAATAATACGTTAAGTAATTCCGTTTAGTAATTATAGATAAATAAAAATAATTTAAAGGATTAAATTATAAGATATATTAATACTTTTTAAAACATGATAATAATAAGCGTAAATATCTTCTCTCTCGCTTTAAAAATTTTAACAATTAAAAATTTACAGCTTTTTAAACCTTAAAGCCAGTTACGTAGTATTATAAGCTAACGGGCTTGGCTTAGACAGGTATAGTCGAACTCTTGCCACCTAACCTTCGATCCCAGTTAAAAAATGTTATGTAACCTATTTACCAAAAAAAACCAGATTTGTAATAACAAAATAAGTAAGTAAGGTGAATAAGCGTAAGCACCGGAAGCCATAAAAAGGATATAGATATTTATTAAATTCCTTAATTAGGTAACGATAGTTAGTAATATAATTTCGTTATTTAACATATTTTTAATATTATAAAACGTAATTAAATTACCTTTTTGCTTAGTTTGTTATCATATTTTATTAATATAAACCCGTAAGTTTATGTTTAATAATTAATTAATTAACTTAATTATTATACGTTATAAGCTTTTATTTAATAGTACCGTTAAACTTTAAATAATATTTAATATTATTTAAACTATTAACTAGTAATTTAAAATTAATTTTTTAATAAGTTTAAGTACGTATTCGAGCTTTGGAAAAGCATTTTTAATAACTTGCCGATTAAATAACAGACGTTACCTTAGCAATTATTAGTACTAAAAAAAGATTAAAAAACCGGAACTTTATAATAATAAAAAGAACTTATAGGTTTTTCTTACCTAAGTATGTATTTAATCGCGCTTTTTAAACGTCGTCAGCGTCCCGGACCGAATTTTTATTATAACCGTATTCTTTATTAAAAACGTAGCAAATTACTTTAAACTTATTATAAGAAATTATATAAAAAATGTCGAAGTTAATTAGAAAAGTTTTATTAATAATATTGTTTTTTTACGTATATTAACTTCGAAGATAAATTTTGCTTTAGTTTTAGTACTTTTAATAAAAAACGATCTGCGGTTTAAAAACTTTTTAACTTTATTATAAAAAGCACCCGCGTTTAAATACGCTGTAATTTTTAAAACCTGATTTGCTAAAACCGGATAAAGAGATAAGGAGAAAAAGATTTAAAAATAATGTTAAAAATAAAATAGTGAAGGATAACGATTTAATACTTTAAATAAATCTATTGCAAAACTTATTAAAATTATTAATCGACAGTTTAAATAAGGTTAGGAACGATAAGGACGATATATTCCAAAAGTAAATATTCGGAATAATAACAAGCTTAAATATTCGATAAATATTAATACATTTAGGAAGTATAATATCTCATAGAGGACGAAATTATAACTTATAGAAATTAAAGCGATTTAATAAAATATACGACGTATTTAATATTGGAATTATAGCAAAATGGGCTACAAAACCTTTAAATGTGAAGCATTTAAAAGAATTCGACTAAATTAACCTGGGATTTCGGTATTTATGGAATAATCTTAAAATAATTACTGAGGGAAAATTTTAGTTATAATACAATAAGAAAAAAACCTTGTAAATTTTTTCAATAAAACAATATAACAAGGATACGTAAAGGTTAAAAAGTTATCTTAAAAAGGTATACGAAAATAATAATAATAACAAAAATCCTTCTGTTAATAGTTATAAAATTATTAAAAATAGGAGAATTTAATAAAACGATAATTACTACTTAAAAAATAATAAAAAAGTTATTAGCGACAGTTAATATAAATAATTAAGGAATAATTAAAGGATGATAAAAGATGGACTAAAACGATTTTATCCGAAAAAAGTAATTAATATAAAAAACTTTCCGTAATTTATTATGTTAAGATATAATACTTTAAATATCAAAAATATAAAATTTCCATTTTTTGAAAGATTATTTAAATGTCAAAATAAAAGTTCGACGTTATTAAGTTATAAAAAAGCGGTTTTTAAAATTATCAATAATAAAGGTATTTATACAATATAAGGAAAAATGTAATAAACATATTAATAATATGGAAAAGTTAATTAAAAGAATATAAATGCCATTAGGGAAATTGTTTTACTTTTTATTATATTTATAAATATTAATTATAAACGAAAATGACTTATAAAAAACGCGATAAGGTTACGCGATAATTAATTACGAACTTATACCTGTAGCTACATACAATTATAATTTTTATAAAAGAATAAAGTATTTCGGCAAATTTCGCGTAATTTATATGGGATTTATAAGGAAAAACGAAAATATTTCAATATTAGATATAATATAAGTAATAAATAAAAAAACTTTATATTAAAAAAAAGATACCCAGAAATTAAAAAAACGTTTTATATTACTTAAAAGAAATGTTCGCTATTTTCGAAGCCGAAACGAATATTATAATTTGGAAAAAAGGATTAAACGGACCGATAATAAATAAGTATTAAATAATTATAGGAAAATAATAAGAAAATAAGTAAATAAGTTAACGAATTTCGAAACGAAATAAAATAATAGTAATAATAATTTAAGCAGTTATAAAGTAAGATGAACTAGTTATATATATAAATACGACAAATTAAATATAACCTAAAAAACGAAACCTATTATAAAAAAATCGTAAAATGGTAAAATTTAAAAAAAATAACAAAAGCGTTTAAAAAGACTTTTAGCAGTAATAAGGGATAACGATAACCTTATTATTTTGAAAATATAAATTAAAATATAATAATATATTATTATAATAAATAGCGGAATTTTGGAACGTAATTACTTTTTACTAACGTAATTAATTAATTTAAACTATTATAAACATATAAGCAGGATATTTATATCGTAAATATTATAAAAAGTTAGTTTTTTTTTTATGATAACGAAAAAGTAATACGCGAATTTAATTATCTTAACATTTTTATTTTAGGAAAAAGTAGAATAATTAACTTTAACATTATACCGTTCAGAAATTACGACATAATTTTAAAAAATATATAATTACGCTAATATAACCCTTTAATCGATTAGAAAACTAGCTAAATAAGGTTCGTCTTTTAACCTAGCGATAAATATAAAAAAAGATAATACAAATCTTAATATTTAATCGAAAATAATAATGAATACCGTTATAAGGATACGATAAATACTTTACCATCTACGCAAATACGATATTAAAAAGAAATAAGTATTACAAACGAATACGACGTATTATTATTATTATCAAAACGAAATTACAGTAATTAAAAAACGATTTACAGTAATAACTTAACGAGTTAAAAAGCCTAACTAATATACTATTATCATACAATAAATATAAGCGCTTATTTTAAAAAAAGCTCGAAACGAAATTATTAAAGTATAACGAATAAAATTATAAAATTATCTTAAAAAAAAGAATACCGATTAAGTTTTATCTTATTTATAATTTTAACGAAACGGAATTATATATACTTAAAAAAATTTAAAAAACCGACTTAAGAAAAAATAAATTTAATAGTTAAAATTATTAATAAAATACTTTATATTTTTCGTACTTAAAAAAAATAAAAAATTACGATTAGTGGTAAATTACTAATAGCTTAATAATGTTACTATTAAAGATCGAATATTATTACTTTTAATTAGTAAAATAATTTATTACTTTTGATTGAAAAACTTATATAACTTAATTGGAATTAAAAAAAATACGGGAAAAAAATGACATTTTAGATTAAATACAGTTTTTACGTGTAGTTTATTACCTTTATAAATTTTACTAACGCACCAGTTACTTTTAACGAATGGTTAATTATATTCTTCAGAAACACCTCGATTCTTTCGTAATATATTATCTCGATAATATTTTTACTTCTTTAGAAATTAAAAAACAGCACGAACAATACGTCCGTAATGTATTATAATTACTATAAAATGCCAATTTACTAATTAACGTAAAAAAGAGTTAATTTTATACATAAAAAATTAAATACCTAAGTTATATATTACTTTCGAATATATTAAAGTATGGCTTAAAAAATTACCGTAATACGAAATTAGTTATAACCCATTACAGTTAAAAAAGTATAAACCTTTTTCGCATTTGTTAAGTACTATTAACAATTAATTAAAAACTTTAACCGGATCGTAATATATTTAAATAACCTTATTAAAAGAAGAAAAAGTTTAATAAACGCTTAAAAGAAAAAAAACCATTATTAATTAACTTATAATAATTATATAGGATGTAAGTCGCCTAATAAAAATTAAAACTAATATGTTAAATTAAATTATAGGCGCAATAATTAGATAACGAAATAAATAACGCGCATTACGTCCGGTTACTTTTTTTTTACAAATTACAAAGATTTAAATTACGTTATATTATTTTGGATGAAATTTTTTTAATTATTATTAAAGTATTTCGCGCATTGAAATATTTTCTTAAAAGTAATTAGTATTAAGATTTATACGACTTATAAAAGTTTTACCCGATTTATTACGACTAAAAAACTTATAATATAATAATTTCGTTATATAAAAAAATTAACGGAGCATAATTTTGTTATCATTTATCGAAAGGTTTTAAAAACGGGAAAATAAACGCTTTTAATAGGTAACTAAACTTATATAAAAAATTAATTAAAATTAATTACGTAATTCTCGACATTATTATAAAAAATAACTATACCCGCGATAAATTACGACAATATAAGCAATATATATAAATAAATAAATATTAAAAAATTAAAATATATAATAATAATTTACTTAAAGAAAATAAAACTAATAAAATATAATTTTTAATAAAATATTAAAAAGTCTTTTTACGAAAAATATATAAACATTAATTATATGGATACCTAAAAATCTACAAAGTCTTTAAACGCCTTTAACGCGCATATTACTTCTCTAAAATAAAAAACATAATAATAAAAATTTTACGTCACTATAACGTTTACACTAAAATAAACATACGATAATATAAATCTTACGAAAAACTAGAACCACTACTAATACTAAAGCGACTATAAAATTTTATTACGATAAATTTCATCGCCAAACTTCCTTTATCAAAAAACTTAATTATAGATATACATTATAATAATATTTTTATAATTGTAAATCGATTCACAATATTTATTTATTTTTTATCTTATAACGAAAACATAAACGCTAAGTAACTAACGTATATTCTTTTTAGAAGTATTTTTAATATATACGGATTACCGTACGAAATCATTTTTAATAAATAAATAACATTTATTTTTAAACTTTAACAATTCTTAATACTATAAATCGGCCTTAATTATAAGTTATTTAATACGTTTCAACTTTAAATAAAGGGAAAAACGAAATAATAAAACTAAATATTAAAAACGTATTTACGATATTGCATTAATTATAAATAAAAAAATTAAATTAAAAAGCTACTAATCGCTTAAATAATTTATAACACCAGTTACCATAAAACTATTAAAACAACCCCGTTAATAACTAATTTCGGTTTTACCCCAAAAGGTATAAGGAAATATAAAAGAGAATTTATAAAATATGAAAACCATTCTGAGGTTAAAATAACTTAATTAATTGCACCAAAAAATAAAAATAAAACTCGAGTTTATACGTAATAAAATAAAATAAAATATTATAATTAAAAACGGTTAGAAAGATTAAGCTGTTTAAAAGGAAAAATAATTTACCTAACTACCAATAATATTTAAACAAAACGCCCAAGTTAAAAACTGAACTTCAAATACATCGGCCCTTATAAAATTATCTAAACGATTTTGAAAAATAATTACCAATTAAAACTACTAATTAAAGTTAAGCTTTACCCACCCTTTTATATATCTTTACTTAAATTAATAACGGATACAATTAAAGTACATACTAAATAAAACGATGTAAAAATAAAAAACGAACAAATATACGAAGCAGAAAAAATTTTAAAAGTACGAAAAATCATCCGAACTCCGAAAACACTTAAAACCTCGTTAAAAATCTTATAAACGCCCAACGCTTATTAAAAAACTTTTACCAGCAACAACAAGCGCACTTTAATCCATAATCAACCAATCACTAACGTTGATATTACCTTAATCGAACGGGCCCATAGCTTATATAACCGCGCTTACCGTAAACTTCAATTATTGCTATTTTTTTTAAACGTTCGTATTCTTTCATAACCTCCATATCAAAAACGCCGCAATAAATCGTCTTATTATTACGCTTCCTTAATAATTTCTTGTAATTTCGTAAGCGGGTTAAACGGTTAAATATTTCCTTTAAATATTATTAAACTCGCAATAATTCTTTTTTAATAAAACGTTTGATAAATTCCAAACGGTGCTTATCCTTTAACAATTTATAATATTCACTTTCGTATAAACTTAAAACGTTTTAAAAACAAATAATAAAAATATAATAAGCATACTTAAACCATCCTAAAAATACTTTACAATCCTTTTATTTCAAATAATAACGTAAGCCAAAAAACGTAACGAAACCAGATTTTTTAATCCGTTTAAAAAGTAAAATAACGTTACGACGCGTTCAGGATTTAAGTTTTTACTTAACCATACGGTTAAATATCATAAAAATAGTAAAAAAAAGGGAAATTTATTTACTAAATTCAGTAACAAACAATTTCAATCTATGGGACAAAAAGTTTAAAAGAAAGGAAATCGTATTATAAGCCCACGGGCTTAGCTTAAATAAGCATAATCGAATTCTTATTACTTAGGCTTTAATCTTAGTCAAGAAATATTACGTAACCTACGTACCAGAAAAAACCAAACTTATAATAACTAAATAAATAAATAAGGTAAATAAAGGTAAGCACCGTAAGGTATAAAAAAGATATATATATTTATTAAATTCCTTATTTAAATAACAATAGCTTATAATATAACTTTATTACTTAAAACACCCTTGGTATTACAAAACGTAACTAACTTATCTTATTACTTTATTTTTTATAATACTTTACCAATATAAACTCGTTAACTTAAGTTTAGTTATTAATTTATTAACCTAGCCGTTATACGTAATTTAAAGCCATAATCAGGTTTTGTCCTTTTAAAACCCCGACCGATTATAAAAAGGCGAAGCCTGCTGGATTATAATATATAACATTCCGCGTAAACCGGAATATAATACGCATATTTCTAAAACGCGTATAAAGAAGTTTAACAATAAAACGTTAGATTAATTTAAAATAAATCACGGTATTATACTTGTTTATTTAAATTTATTATCTAGGAGTGTTAAAAATAGCGCGATCTAGTAGTAAAAGGCTTTCGGTAGTGTTAGACGTTAAATATTTTTATAAAAAAAATTGTTATAACAGATTATGGTGGTAATGGCTTTATTCTTTTGAAGAGAGATAGCGGAGACGCTATCTTGAGAGATATGTTACAGGACTAAGAGTCGTGACGTCATCTAGTTCCCAGCTTGCAATTGCCATATCAAAAATCCATTTAAAATAAATAAATAATATTATAAAGATTTAAACTATTACTAATATATATAAGGTAAAATTAAAAAAATTATATTAATATATTACGTTAATATTTTTATTAGTTTATTTTTCTTTTATATTAAAACTGAAAATAATACATTCGACAGAAAATAAATAAATTCGCAAATTTATTTATAGCATTAATATACTTAATTAAAAAACTGCGATTTAAAAAGGCCCAAAATTATATCTCTTTGCTAACGCTAGAGATATGTTGCCCTGTTAACATCAAAGACCCACTTAATTAACGACCCTAAAAAAGCCTAGCATGCCTTGGTCCAACTAAGTAATTCGGCGTGCGGTCTTTTAAATTTGTTTTAATGCATACAGGTAGTAGTCTAACCCGGGCACTGTTGGTGAATATGTCTGTACCGGGCGTCTTCTAGTTTAACGCGACTGTAATTGGACACCGTAACCGAAGCTGTTACACGATTGGTTTAACAACATCCTAGGGCGAGAAGGCTTGGCGAGGGCTTTGTTTTTCTCTGGCGACTAACAACAAAGTAATACATGGACAATATAAAGGAGAAACTTGTCTCACATAATTTTACAATTGTAAACTCCTGCCATCATCATCCTATCACGCCAAACTTAACGTCCTTTATTCTTCTTCACTATGGTTCACACCGGTACTTTGCTTACCGGGCTTGTCAGCTGCCTTGCCGTAAGATGGCCCACCCACCAACGAGCCACCCCATCAACGCGCCACCCAATTTTGAAGCCATCGCCACCACAACTCTTTAATATAAATAACAATATCTCAACAACTATTTATTTAATTGATTCCATACTAACCACCACGTACAATAATGCATTCCGGATTATCCTCGTTATTTTCTTCGCTTTCGGAGGCCTTATTTTTCTGTTAATTTCGCCGAATATTATTAGAACGTCCTTTCGTAAGGGCCTTAAGCCCTAGCTTTACTTTCCTAACCGAGATTATTTTTACGAAATTTTTATTTGGTTCGGGTTATACCTTTTTACGCTTTTTGGGTTACGTATTTTTAAGGGCTGCAGTTATTTGGCTGTTGCGAATTTCGGCGGCGGAAAATTTAAATGCTTTTTCGTTAAAAGCCTTGCCGACCTTACGGAACAAAAAACGTACGGTAAGATTTCCGAAAGCTGGATTAACGCTTATAAGGGATTTTTCGATCCGGATTAAATCCTTTAATAATTTGGGCGTTTTAACAGTTAAAATAATTATTTGGGCAAAAAAGTTAAGGCGTTTTGGGGTAAAAAATAATTTTAGGGCGGGTATTTCCGTTATTTTCCTTTTTTTTTTTAACGTATTTATTATTTAATATTTTCGCCTTATTAATAAAATGTAAACTTATAACCGTTTAACTTTTTATAATATATTTTAAGATTATTATAATTTCTTATTACGCGTACGAAAACGCTTAAAAAAATCGGTTTTGTTTATAATTTCTAAAACCCGCCTATAATAACGTTCGTGGAACCAATAACGATATTTCCGCTTTAAGATAGTAAATATACTTATATTAAAAAAATGGAAAATATAAAAAACGTAAGTAGGTAGGAAAATAATATAAATTTTGTTTTAAAAATATATTTATATAAAATTTTCGGTAATATAATTGTTATGGCCGTCGATTACCAATAACCTTTATTCGTTAAAGTTCTTAAGCTTAATATTAAAAATAAAAACTTCGCAAAATTATTTTAAGCCGATTTCAGTATTCGTCCAGCCGTTTTTTAACGTAATAAAATATTAACTTTCGTATGCGTTATTATCGAAATTAAGAAATTATTATTATTATTCGTTAACGCCGTTAAAAATTATAAGGGATAAAAAAATTCGTCCGTTAATATTAATACATACGATTATTGTAATTTACGCCCTTTTAAAGGTATCCTTAAAGTTAATATATTTCCTAAAAATTTCGCTAAAAACGAAAACATTTTTACTTATGTTTTTTATTATTCCGATTTCGTTTGCGTTAAATCGGTTCCCTTATTTAATAACCTTAACTTCCGGTAAAGTAAAACGATCGAATAAAACGTTCGTAAAAACCGGGGAAACGTTATTTAAACGCTTATAATCGATTATCCTGCCCTTAAAAGTTTTAATTTTAAAATGACAACGTAAAAATTAGGTTACCTAAGTTTTCCCTAACCGTTTAAGGTTACCGTTATTAATTAAAATACGTTATACGTATAAACGAAATCGGGAATAGGGTAACGCATAACTTAATTAACTTTATATAATAACCTAATGAGTTAAATCTTTTTCTTGGATTCGTAATAACTTTTAGCGAATTTTATTAACTTTTTTTTTTCGTCCGTATACTATGGATACGGCGTATAATATACGACCTGTTAATCTGGTAACCCTTAAAGGCTAATCGTAAGGATTTCCTACGCGATATTTCGTTAATCGCTTGCGCCGTACGTAATTAAGCTAAAAGCTGCATATCGTTCGAAAACGCAGATTCTGGTAAATAAGAAGATAATTTTTTCCATTTTCTAAAACGTTGTTAAGAAGGTTTTTATAGGGAAAGAAATCAGTAAGTGGATCGGCGCGAACGCGGTTGTGGGGTGGCGCGTTGATGGGGTGGCTCGTTGGTGGGTGGGCCATCTTAGTGACCACCGCCCTAGGAGACGTCTGGTGGCATAATTACGGGTATGTTTTTGCTCCGGGCCATAAAGTTCCAGCTTTCCCGGAAAACGCGGTACTGACTGTTCCTGTCTCTCCAGCAACTGCAGGTGCAACCATGTCGGCCACCGCGGAAATATCGATGGCACCACGGAGTGTATCTAGATCAGCACCGACGTGCGCGCACTCGGACTCACCCGCTCTTGGGGGCACATGACGAGCTGCAGCGTCTATACCGACGACAACTGCCAGAACCAGGTGCAGAGCGTCGGTGTTGGAAGTGGGACGACCTATGCCTGTACAGCCTTGAACCAAGACTCGCGCAGCATCAAGTGCTACTGGAATACGTAAAGGACAATAAGTTGGGGAGTTGGCTTATCAGCCAGGAAGTGGCCACTTCCCACAATACCGTCTTATAAAGACGGGGGGCAGAAACGGGAGGACAGATGTGTGGAAGAAACGTTCGCTTATGGTTCCTTTTATTTCCCTTTGTTTTGTCGTTTGGTTGCCTTTCTATCACGGTCGTTCGTTATAAAACCAAATAGCTTGATCAAATAATTTCCCGGGAAATGAAAGTATGAATGATATAGAGGTGCCTATCTTAATCCCTAACTTAAACTAATGTTTTCTTGTTTAAAAATATTATTATTAGCTGAAGGTATGGCATTACATACTCGCTAAGAAATGTTACATATTTAAGCCTAACTCGTATTTATATACAAAGTCACCACTATGTACCAAGGTACTAGTATAGGTGACCACCTTTAGAGAAGAATTTTCCCCTCTAGCAGCGGTAGACCTTCCTTATCAAATATACTGTAACTAAGCCACGATTAAAGCAATTTTGAAGCAATTCGTATCCGATTTTGAAAATGGGTCTTGAAGAATATCTTATTGCTAAGTCACTTGAGGAAGTAAAGGGAGGCGAAAGGGTTAAAGATTCTGCCACCGCATGGGCGACCTCCGCAATAACGGTCCGGAGACGCCGGGACAGCGGTCTCACCGTGCAGGAAAGCCTTGAACATTTTTAACGCCTTTCAAAGGATGATGAGAACTTCGTGGTGGAGTGGGTGTGTGAAGAAGAAGATGTAGGACGAGCTCCAAACAGGGCCCAGGTGCGTCGTTTTGCTGGGATCGCCCTATAGAGCCATGGGAACGAAGAACCCCTAGGGATGCAACGGACAAATGGCTTTATATACCGAAACCCTGATATCAAAATGATGCTTGGAAGGCCAACTTGACTCCTTTAGCGCGAAGGAAGCCAAGGAGGAGGCCTTCCAACGCTATCATCTTGAAAAAGAACATCTAACCCGGAAGGATTACGAATATGGATAAACCTGGCGCCCAAGAAGGCGAATCCGGCTGTAGGAAAGGTACCGAAAGGCGCTCTAGGAAATCCGGAACGGAGCCTCGCAATTCGGCCTTCTCCTTAAAAGGAATAGTATTGCGCCATATAACGATACGACCATACAAGGACGCGGTGTTTTCTTACCTCGGCGCGCTGATCAGTGGACGCGCTTCCGTGGAATAAGGAGCGCCTGAAGCGCCTAGATAAAAGCAGGGGCGAGTACTAAGATCGTACTAATGTCCCGGAAAATTAGATGTTCATTCCCTTAATTCGAGTAAATAGCAATTGATCAGCTGCTACTAAGATGATATAAGCTGTATATCAGTTGCAATTATCTTTATATATTTCAAGAACAGCAATGGCGACCGTACCGTCGATATCCTCCGTTACCTACAAGGGACCGAAGGACTGGGACCGCTTCAAGGACGAATTCAATCCAGAGTATGCGCTCTTAAGGAATGGGATGATCGCGATCCTGGTCAGTCTCGTCCGCGGCCAGTTGAACCTACAACACCCGATATAGCCTCCTACCAAAAGAGATAAATTCTATCAGCCAGTTGGGGCGTGGTTGGGGAGGAGGTAGAGCGTTCCCAATATATACCAAAAGGTTACCTATTAATATGCTTATATATATTACGTAGCGAAAGTTACTAAAAGTTGTATACAGACAATAATACCTATATTAGCTGATTATAATTAATATAATAATTAATATCCCCTATATTTTACAAGCGCCGCCTCGGCCGGTCGATTGGTCCTGATTACGTACGTAATGTTAACAGTCCATTTTCGTTAACTTTCGACGAAATCTAGCATTATTCGAACGGTTAATGGACGGCATTATCTCTTTAAGGTGCTGTCGACTACGGGCTGGGCCTGTACAATGTCGACTTCGGCACTTTCCACTTATGCCCTAATTATTAAAACAAGGCGCTGGAGTTGTTATTATAATATTTAACGCCGGGGGGACCGCTGCATATAGCGGCTATCCCGCAGCCTCCCTCAATGCATTTGGGCGTAATAGGCTAGGATATTTCTATATATACATAGTAATATATACCACCTAACTAGCAAATCATCACGTAGCGGCCTATATGGAAGTTCGCAAATAGCGTACACTACTACTACATATCCCCAATGGTCAATAGCTTAATAATTCACAGCGCCCTTTCAGCGGCATCCTTACAGGTCATAGGAAGCAGAGCGCTTACCCCGAATGCCGTCTCGGGTTGACCAAAGTTCTCGCCGTTTGAGTGACTTCAAAAATCAAATTTGAAACCTGGTTTGGGCTTCCGCGAGTTAGGTGAAGGGCACCCTGGCCCTCCCTGAACGTCTTTGCCGGTTGGGCAGTAGGTTGCCCATGTGCCCCACCTATACTCAACACCGCATGTGTTGAAAACATTGAAGACTGGACCTATTGAATACTGGATCCTTCCTCCCTACACAATCACCATCGGCACGCAGCTCTCGGGGTAAAACAGCTGGCCATGCATGGCGCCGTGCACATAGCAAGCCCCGACAATTTCCCAGTTCTGGCCGTCCGGCGCCGCGCGAACTACAAACGGCACACTGCCGCCCTGCAAGATGACGATACTGTCCCCTGCTGCGCTACCCTTTGGCGCCAACCCTACGAGGCCCCTTGTCGACGTGACGAACATGCCCCTATTCCCGGTATGCATCTTCGTCCGCGCCAAGAACGACATCCACCCCCCGCTGTTCATCCCGCCCGTCGCGGCCTTGTACGCCGTGTGCGCCGCCAGGGCCGCGGGCCGGAGCCAGGGCTGCGACCTGAGGCCCCGGCACAGGGCCATGCACGACCTGGCCACGGCGTAAAACTCCAGAAAGATCTGCCTCTCGCGGGCGAACCCTAGCCGGAAGTGTCCGCACCGCATCGTCTGCCAGAAGACGTCCAGGAGCGGCTCCCCCGTAGCCGGGTACGCCCGGCCGGACTCGGCCGCCGTGAGGTCCATCCAGTCGCAGAGCCGGTCGAGGATGCGGACCGCCAGGGCGAGTTGGTTCTCGGATGGCTCGTCGGCCCACCACGCGGATGGGACGGGGAGGTACTCGTCTGCCCAGGTCCCGACCCGGGCGATGCGGTCGAGGATAATGCCGCGGACGCGGAGACCCGGTCCGCCGGGAGTGACGAGGTCGAAGTGGTACTTGGTGTTTCCGGATGCGGCAAAGATGGTTGGCTCCTGGTCCAGGGGGAACATGTACGTCGGTTGTTGGTGATACTGACCCGAGAACATGCCCAGGCTTTGGGCAGCAGGCCCGCGAAGCATTTTCTTTTCCTCGAGTAGCTGGATCGAAACGGTGGAGTCCGGGAGCGACCAGTCCGGTACCCACGATGGCAGGGTGGGCCGATCCGCGTGCCGCCTCCTCCCTTCTTCGGTGGCTTGAGAAATTTCTGTGGCGGGCGTGTACCTGCCGGCCAGCGATACGATATCGAGGTTCTCGTACTCGCAGAGAAACTTGATGGCCACGCTCCGGTACAAATTGCCGACCTCGATCCTAGCCTTTTCCCTCCAGTTCGGATCCTGCTTGTCGATAGTGGTTAGATCAATCTTGATGTTCAACCCCGTCGGCCCACTGTCGGATGCAAGGTCACACACGGCATAGATCTTGTCCTTGGGATCCCCCGCATCCCTGTGCCGAAAATGCGCCAGCGAGTTCAGCAGCGGCGGCTTAGCCCCGGCATTCTGCTCCGATTTGATTCCGTACATCAGGATGAGCGGGTTCTTGCCCCAGTTCGCCACCAAGCTGTCCGCTCCGGACGATGCCAGGAAGGCCCCGGCGTTTATCATGTCAGCCTCGCTGATCTGATAGCGCCCACAGAGGATGACGACGGACCGGGCCACGGCGTGCTCCTGGATGGTCCACACGCGGCCGAACCAGCGCCGTTGGAGAAGCTTGTAGAAGGCCCGGAGCTGGAGCTTGAGCTCCTCCACGGAATAGAACCCGAGAGCCGCCCACTCTTGCATGGACATGGCCGCGGCCGACGCGCCGGGGCGGGCTACGAGTGCGTTGGCGCACTTGCGGATGCAGGGGATGGCGTGGTCAATGTCCCTCGGACCCCCGCCGGAGCCTGCTGCCATCGGGGTGATGGGCCCGCGCGGCTGCCATGCGGATGCGGATGCCGATGCCAATGCCGGCCCCGTGCCCGGTTGGGATGCACTGGTAGACGGGCCGGGGTCGTGCTCCGGCCCTAGCCAGACGATGACCTGGGTAGCTCGACGGTACAACTCCGCCATGAGGGGGATCTGTTGAGGCTTGTCGGAACTGCTCTTGTCCTGGTTGATGCAGATACCATCGGCCCAAATGTACTGGGTCCTCGAGAGGACGGCCGGGTGGTCGTTTTGCAGTGCCTCGAGGGCGATGAGCAGGCTCCTGGTGATTTGCAGGGTCCTTCCGTTGCACCGTATCGTGACGACGTCTTTGTCATCACCCCACGTGTACGACAGCGCCGCAAATGACGGCATGCCGTCCCGGAGAGGCTTTCTGATGAGCCGGCAGCTGAGCGGGGCCTGTGGTGGCGCCGACGCGGCGGCGATCTGGTTTGCCCACGGGCCGAAGGCTGAGGTGCCCCAGTGTCCGAAGCCAGGGGTTGGCCAGGCCGCGCCGCCACCAGAACCACCACCTCCTCCCACCCAGCCTGACGTCGCGGGGAGTATCTCAAGGAGGCGGATGTAGTCGACGTCTCCGACCTTGCCGACTGGGACCGTGTCGTAATCAAAGGGCTGAGAGTTGTTAGGCCATTGGGCTAGGAGGCTGCCGCCAAAGGGGGCGGGGTATGCCATGCCGGCTAGTCGGTTGGACGGGCCCGAATCTTACAAGGTAAGATGCGGCGAGACTGCGTGATTAAGCATGCTATTATCTCAATGGAGGAATGATTCACGATGGGATGCAAACAGCTGACGGATTTACCGACGACGCTTTTGTCGGGTTGCCTGGCGGGAGATTATGAGGTGAGACATTTCCCGATGCAAGCTACATCCAGATAAGGGCGGGGTAGGGCTGTGGCTTTCGTGACGGACCAGTTAATGGCTGGCGGAATGACCATCACTCGCTTGCCAACTGAACTGCATCTATGTTAGCCATCACTTGAGATCTCCCCTAAATACTTGCCGGTATTCACGGGGCCAGGGACTGGAGATATTGATTTGAGTCTATTAAGGTTGTCGCATCTAAAGTGGCGAGATCTATAGAACATGGCAGGATCGTAGAGAGTTAGCTTTGAGCTTCACTTCCAACGCCGTCACCCAAAAGTCGCCTATCCTCTCCACACTTAAACGACCAAGTGACAGTGGGTTGGGGCGTGTAACCATAACGGCCGACACTTATTTGCATCGACTTTTAGAGCCGGATTTAGGTAAAGATGATCCAAGAAGAGATCCGCGGTACGGTTTTTAAATTGTTCTACTTATTTCTATTTTCTTGCAGAAGAAGGTGTCTGAGAAGTACATTTATTTTATATTATAAATTTTATTAATTTGTTTACTTTTTATCGTTTCCAGATATGTAAGCGTCCTTTTTAAAGCGCGAATATCTTATTATACAATCTTAATATATATATTATACCTTTTGTTACTGTTTTAATATTAGCTACAAAAACTGCTTAAATAAATGTATATGTATAAGATAGGGTATTATGTAAATAAGTGGTGAAAATCTTTTATATTTTATGTTATTTAAAAGTAATTTATATTTTCTGTTTTATGTTCCCAAACGGCGCCTAGGGTTAAGTGTTTTCGCCAAGTACGTAATGTCAGCTAGCAAAGGGTGCTTTAGCATCTTATATACGGATGATTCCCTTTAATTAAAACATATATGTTCCGGAACTAAATTATCTTAAAGTGTAAGACGCGTTTTAAAATACTTGCAACTAGTCATAAATATAACAATAACTCATACCTTTAATATATAAGAATTAAAAGATTTATTAATTTAATTTAAATATAGATTAATTACTATTAAAACGATATAAGATGTATATAAGTTATAATTATTTTAGTCTCTTAATAATAAAAATGTCAACCGGACCGTCGACGTCCTCCATTATTTATAAAGGACTTAAAAACCAGGATCGCTTAAAAAGCGAATTTTAATTTAAAGTTTACGCGTTTAATATTTGGGATTATATCAATCGTAATTAAAACTTTTCGTTATTTATTAAATTTATAAAACACGATATAACCTTTTACCGAAAAAACTGGTTTCGCGGTACTACACGAACTATTACCTTATTATCGTCTTTATTATTTCAAAAAATAACTTAAAAAATTAATTTTATAAATAATTTATTAAATACCTTTAAGATAATAACCAAAGTAGGCAAATTTATAAATGAAACTTTACGACATATATTAATAAAGATCGGAAATATTATATTTTTAAAAAAAACCTTAGCTACCTTATGGAATCAATCTTATAATCGCTATTATTAACGCTTAAAAAAATAACTTATTTTTTAGAAAAATAATTAAAACATTAATATGTTAACTTAATTAAATCCGGGAAGATATACGATAATACATTCTTTATTAACACTTAATAAAAATACCATAAAAAGTTAAAGTAAATTTTAAAGTTCGTAAAATAATTAAATAAAAGAATTTTATAATGGTAAAAGATTATAACCTAAATATAACAATATAATATTCCGAAAATAAAAATTACGATTTTATAAGTTAAAAACTTATTTATAAATTAATTTCTATTATCGAAATTTAAATAATAACTATTAAAATAATTAAGAAGATAAAATCGATAATACTTATCGGCAAATATGTTGCACTTGATTTATGGGCTAAGTGTTTTAATTCTTAATTTCTTACTTATTTGTAATTAAAAAAAGGGCAATAACCAAATATAATTATTTCCTACTTTATTTCTGTAATTTTAAGGCTATAAATTAAACGTTTTTAGAAAATTACCTTAACTGCTTATACGCCCTATTTCAAACGTATACGTTTTTTACCTTAAAGTGGGACACATTTTATATGTTATTCCTTAAATCCTTAATATATAATATATTATTCTACTAATTGGTTTAATAAATTCATATATCCCTTATATTTTTTTATCGCTAATTAACAAAACTTCATAAAAAAAATAAACCCCACAAAATATTCCGGCGCTTTGCGATTTTCCTACACCAATTAGCAAAACATCGCTATTGCTATTTTTTTTTCCGCATTAATTAGCAAAGCGTTACCAATTACCCTCCTTTTTGCTGCCCTAATTAACAGAACATCGCCACTACCGTCTTTTTTTTTCGCGCCAATTAGAAAAACGTTATCGGTTACCCTTCTTTTCTGCACCAAATTAGCAAAACATTATCTGCTTACCGCTTCATTTTTTTGTGTTAATTAGTGAAATATCGCTATCGCCGTTTTTATTTTTCTGCATTATTTAACAAAACGTTACCGATTACTTTTTTTTTATCTTAAATTAATAACGTATTACCGTTACCGTTTTATTTTTTATACCAATTAATAAAACGTATTTATTTACCCCCTTTCCCTTTAACTTTTAATTAAACTTCGTTAATTATTTTAATTTTTTACTTCGGTTTATAAAGTTTTGCCGTTACCGCTTTATTTTTCCGTATTAATTAATAAAATTTGTTTACTTAATTTTTATTTTTTTATATTAATTAATTTAAATTTTATCAAATTTATTTCTTTTTTTTATATCGGTTAATAAAACTTATTTACTTATTTTTTATTTTTTTATATTAATTAATAAAATTTTTTATTTCCGCCGTATTTTTAATATTATTTTACGTTATTTATCTAATTATTTTACATTTTTATATGTTAATTAATAAAATCTTTTTATCCGCTTTTTTTATATTAAATTTTAAATAAAATTCGTATTTTTTTAATATACCTATACACGAAATCTGTGTACGGTAATTATAATTTTTTATACTTATTAATAAACGTTACTTTTTTTCTTAAAATTTAAATATTTTAAACGTATATACGTAATATAAAATTGTTTTTATTTTTATAATTATTAATATAACTTTTCATTTATTACATTTTACGCATTAATTTATAAAACGTAATTATTTTTTTTTAATTTTAAATAATTATTAAAACGCTATTACGTTATTTACGCCGCGTTTTTTTATAAACTTTCGGTATTATTATTATAATTTGCTATATTAATTAATAAAATAAAGTTAAAATAAAATAAAATAAAACTTTTTCTTTTAATACAATATTTTATTAATAATTCCGTTAACGTATTTTCTTATTGTATATTCCTTTACGCCGCCGTAAAACCCATATATATATTTATAACCGGCAATTTACATCGTATAATTCGGATACCTTTTATCCGGCTTTTTAAATTTATATTTATATCCGGCGTATTTTTTAATATCAATAACTTTTAAAATTTTATAATTAATAAAAAACTTAACAACGTTATTTAAGACTTTAATTATTAATCGTCCAAAATACGTAATAAAATAAGTAAAATATACATAATCGGTACTTTTATTACGTTACGTAAAATAATTACCGGAAAATAAATATCGTTTTTTTTGTAATATCGTTCCGTTATCGAAAATTTTAAAACTAGCGAAATTTTGGAGTTACTTTTTATACTTGGAAATATTTTTTATTTAAGTTATTAATATCTTTCCGTACGTAACCGCCGTTGCGGTATTAAATTTTAACGTTTTACGATATCCCGCTATAACGACTTTATATTCCGGATTACCCGTAACGTTCGTCTTTTTATTTTCGATAATTCCTAATAATTATTTAAACGAAAAATCCGAAAAATCGCCGTTATACCTAAATATTTTATACCAAAATTTCTCGAAATAAATATAATAAATTAACGATTTGTTTAAAAATTTCGGTTTACGCTTACGTTAATATATTTACTAATCGCTATATCCGTATTAATACCGTTACCGTTTATATATATATATATATATAAATAAAATATATTTATAAAAGATTTAATAACGTAAACATTTTTTATACTTTTTACGTTACCGTATATTTACCCGTACCGCGTATCGAAATTAATAATTCCATTACCGAACGTCCGTTAATAAAAAAATAAATAAATTAATATTAATAATAAAAATAATTACGGTTAACGCAAATACCTTAAAAATATTAAATTTTCGTACCGTTACCGTTAACCGTTTCGAAAACGACGTATCGTTAAAAGCCGCCGCCGGTCCCGACCGTCAATTTGGAATTTACGAACTAATAATTAAAAATTTCGTAATTTTTTCCGTATATTATCCTAAATTAATACGGCAAATTCCTAACCCCGAAACGGCCCGTAACTTTAATAACGTATTACTGTACGGAATAAAACTTAATACCGTTTTCATACCCGAAACGTACGATTATTCCCTTTATTCCGTTAAAATTAATAATTAACCGTTTTTTTACGTTTACATATATCTTAATATATTTACCGTTATTTTCATCGGCTGTAACTGTAACAAAATCGTGATTTATCTTATTTATAATTATTTAAATACGGTCGAATAATATCTTTACCGCGAAAATCCCCGTATTTTATTAAATAATACCGGATATATCGTATTTATATTTCATATTTATCGGAAAAACCGGACCTAATTAATAAGATTTTTATTAATTAATATATTTATTTATTTACGTTTTATCGTTTAATAAATACGTTGTCATAAAAAAAATAAAAAGAATATAATAAAAATAAAAAAAATTAATGTAATAAACGTTAATATATTTCTTATTAATTTATAAAATTTAACCCTAATTAATAATTACCCGTTTACGTATTTTGTTGCGATTGTCCGGTAAATAAATATACGGCTTTTTTTAAAATTTATTTGTTAGCAAAATATAAACTTTTTATTATAATTTCCCGTTTTTAAATATATTTATATTTATAATTTTATATTTATTATTTTTCCTTATTTATTTTATATTTACGATATAACGTTAAACGGAATATTTAATATAATAAATAATTTATACGTATATATATTTATAACGTATAATATAATAATTAATTTTTATAAATAACGAATAACGGATTAATTTTTAACCGTAATCAAAAATTATCCGTAAATCCTTTTACTTTTTATCGCTTTTTTAAAGTAATAACTTTTAGTTATACCTGTTACTTTGCTACTTTTCCTAACCTTGGCCTTTTTAACCTTAACCTTTTTAACTTTAACTTTTTTAATTTTAACCTTTTTTACCCGGCCGTCCCCCTTAATATCCTTCTTATTTATCGCCTCGTTTTACAATACGGATTAAACCGCTGCGTCTGTTATCTAATTTACATCACCCCCTTCCCCCCCCTTTTTCCCACTTTCGCCAACCTTTTACCTCTTGCTCCCCATATTTATCCGGTCGTTTCCGCCGCTTAAAACGCCGTTAATTATATCCACCCTTACTATTCCTTTTTTGTTTACATCCCTTACGAATCCGTATTCGCCGTAATTTACTTTCTTATTCCCGTTCCCGTTTATGGCTAAATCCTTTTTTTTATTCGCGTTCGTTATTATTAAATAATAATAATTTTTTTTTTATCGAAAAAATTACTAATTTCGGCGTTTATTTTATTTAAGTTAAACCCCGGTTCGCGTAAACTAATAAACTTACGTTCTTTATTCCCGCCTTAACGTTTTTCCGTTATGTTTTTTTCGGGAAAACCCGGCGTTAAATTCGTTATTAATCGAACGTTATATTCGTCCGTTTTTTCGGTATTAGTCCAGCCCGATTCGGTTTACGATATTTTATCGCGCTTTTTTATTTTAACGGTAACGGCAATAACGGTAATATTATTCGCCCGGCCAACTTATAATTAAATACCGTATTTAACTTATAATAAGTACTTACCTAATAAATTAACGCTTTAATTAACTTATTTATTGTTTTTAAATACCGTATTTTCGGTTTTATTAATTTTTAAAACGAAATTTTTCGGAATCGCGGTAATAAACTTTTTATCGTCCATATTTAATAACATATTTCGTATTTTTCCGGCCGTTTTATTTGTAAATTTTAAAAGATTTCCTTACCGGATAATATTTTTTTATTAATAATTTTATATTTATTAATCGTAACTTTTTATTTTACGCTTAAATAAATAAATAATATTCGGGTTTTTAATACTTTATATTTTTTTTTACCGTTTTTTTATTACCAAATAAATTAATTTTATGAAATTATATATAATACTTTAACGTTCGGAAAATTTCCTTATTACCGCCGTATTAATTTTTTACGAATTCGGAAAAATAATAATAATTTAAAAATCCGTAACGATTATCTAGGCGGTTAAAAAATACGGGCGAAATTTTCGCCGGCTTTCGGTTTAATTCGTAAACGCGAAATAATAATTAAAATTTCGTATTACGGGCTTAAATTAATTTACAAACGTTAAACAAAAATTTAAATTTTATATTAAAGACGGTTATACCGTTATTAAGTTCGTATATAAATGTATTAATTACACTTACCCGTAATAATATATCGCGTTTAACCGGTTTATCTAAATTTTTAAATATTACCTTTAATTTTTTAAAAAATCGTTTTATTATTTACGTTTTTTATATATTTTTTTTAACGCGAAAATTTCGTATTCGGTATATATAATATTTATTAAGCCGGTACGGCATTTTACCAATTATTAAATATATATTACCGTTAAAAAATAAATCGTCCGAATTAAAAAAATATTTACGTATATAAATTTTTCCGCCGAATTTTACTAATTAATATTAAATAATTAACCTTAAAAAAATACGTTAACGTATAAACTAACGTAAATTCGATAATAAAATCCGGTTAAATCCTTTTAATTTTTTTTCCTTTTTTTTTATTAATTAATATACGAAATACGTAAATAACGCGTAAACGTTAAAAATTATTATTATTAAAATTAATAACTTATAATAAAACTTAACGCGAAAATGTTTATACCCGTCCGTTTTAAAAATAACATAACGTATTAATTAATTTTTTTTGTAACCGCGTAATCCGGCTAATAAATTATTACCGTAATATTTAATTATTTTTTAATATTAATTTATAAAAAATTCCTTTTTTCCCTTATTTTAAAAAAACCAAATATTATTATTCCAAATTATACGCGTATTTCGTAAATATTTTTTCCCGTTCGGAATTAATAATGTTAATATTTTACTAATTATTAACTTTTAATATTAATATATATACGGTTATTTTTTAAATTAATTAATAAAACCTTTTTTTCGGCCCGTACGATTTATTTAATCGTTTTATATTTATTTTATATTATATTATTATAATCATAAAAAAAATAATATTTTTTATTTTTAATTAATTAATTACGGTTTTTAAATATTTCCTTAATAAAAAAATTTTTTTTTCCTTTTTTTAAAGTAACTTATTAAATATTACGTACCGTAATCGTTAATAATACCAAAGCGAAAATTATCCGGTTACGGTATTTTCCCGAATCCGTTTTAAATTTTTTTTTAATCCGGTAAAAAATTAAAAATATTAAACGTTATCGTTATAATATATAAAAAATTTATCGTTTTGATATTATTTCTATTATTCCGTAATTTAACCCGTTTATATAATTAAATTCTTATTTTTTTATTATAATCCGTTTAATTTAATATCTTATTTTTCCGAATTTTTTCGTTTATCTTATACGGAATTTTTAAATACATAATAGTTTTATCCAAAATTTTAAATACGAAAAATCGAACGGCCGTAAAAAACTTTTAAAATAACAAATTATAATCGTAATAAATATTTAAATTAAAAACGTTTTATCCGTTAATATTAAATTTTTAACCATATTAATTTTAAAATAAACCGTAAATTTAATAACCCGAATACCGTTTAAACTTTATTTTTCCTTATTAATTTTATATCAGCGTTAATATATTCGTATTTGGATATTTTATACATATAATCTTATTCGGATTTTTATAAATAATATCGGAAATATTAATATTTATTTATTAAATCGTGTATAAATTTTTTAACTTTTTTAAATATTTTTATTTTCCCGATTTTCCCCGATATTATTTTTATTAAACGTTTAATTTAACGCTTATTTCGCGTATTTATTATCGTAAATCGTTTCGATTTTAAGGTTATAACCGTTTTTATTTCGCAAATCGTTATACGATTTACCCTTAAATTAATTTTTTTTTTATATTTCCTTTCGTATTTCTGTTTTTTCCCCCGTATTAATATTACGTATTTTCTTTTTCCGGACGGTTACCGTTTATTTTTTACGTACGCGCCTATTTATATTTACGCTCGTACCTGTATTAATACGCCTTTTTCCTATTTTACGTAAGCCGTATATATATTATCGCCAAAAGCGTATCTCCGGGGCTTACTATTAACCTACCTATTTATTACTTTCTTATAATAACGCGTTATAACGTATTTTGTACTTAACCCTTCGAAACTTTTTAACCGTATTATAAATAACGCGGTAATAAAAATACTTAATCGTCCGGCCCGGCCGAACTTTTATAATATCGTCGATATCTTTATTTTATTATAAATATTACGAAATATATTTATATAAATAATAAATTTAATTTTCGGATTAACGTCAACGTTATACGCCGTAATATAATATATTTAATTTTTATTTTTTCCTTAAAACGAAACGTTAATCAAAAATTATTTTTTAATAAAATTATATTTATATTTTAATACGTTACTAAAATTATAATTCGTTTTATTATATACCGTTTTATTAAACGTAGATACGAAATTATAATATTTATTAATTCGTAAAATTTCCGTATACGTTTTTAATAACGTTATTATTTACGGTAATTTAAAATTTATATTATAAAAACCGTAACGGAAATTAAGTTTTATTACCGGCAATAGTAGTATTTTAATTTTCGCGTAATCGAATTATATTTTATTAAAAAAGATTTATTTTAATAATAACGTTAATAATTTCGTAAAAAATAATTAATTCAGGAATATTTTGTTTATCCGTTTTATATTAACTTAAATTTTTTTTTAAATTTATTATCGTAACCGAAAACTTTTTACGTTTCGTTTAATATTACATAATTAAACGTTTATTATATTCGTTTTTTTTTAACAAAATTCCGTTACGTTTTTTTCGTTATCGTTTCCGAAATAACAAATATAACGGAAACGTTAATATTATAATTTTAATTACTATGTTATCGAACGCAATTAATATTTATTTTTTTTAATTATTTTATTTTATCAAATTATAACGTTTACGTTAATTAAATTATAATAACGTATTTTTTCGAATTTACGAATACCGAAAATACGTAAACGATTAATTTTTCGCCGTTAATTCTTATTACATATAATATTTTATCGTATTATTATTATAATTCGAATAATTTTTTTAAATACTTATGAAATTTTACGTTATTATAACTTAATATTAATTAAAACGTTTAAATATTTAACCGTTAATATACGCTGTCGATTTTCGCCGTTTACGCTTTTAATAATTCGTTATTATTATCGTTACCGCCGCTAACTTTTTTTCCTTTACCGGCCCTTTTTTTCTTTAACTTTTCCCTTACGGGCCTATTATTAACGATAATACTATATATTTCGTATTACTTAATAAACGTATAAAAAAAAACGTTAAATATTTCGCTCGTATTAGATTATACGGCGTATATCGTTTACTTAATATACGGTAAATAAAATATTTATTAATTAATAACCTTAATTTTATTTTTATCCATTTTTTCCGTAAATTTTTACGTTAAATCCGAAATTTTATTTATTTATAATATTTAATTAAATATTAAATTATCCATAAACCTTTTAACGAAATTAATAATCATATATCGTTATTATTATATATTAAATTTATTTCTTAAATAATTTTAATTATATTCGCGAAATTTTTTTATTAACTTATTTTTATTTTTAAAATTCGTTTTTTTTTAAAACGTTTAAGTTAAAAATAAACGCATTTATTATTCCGTTCGTACCCGTATTTTTTAATAATTACTATTATCGAAAAAAACTAATAAAATATTATATTAATATTTGCGATAATTTATTAAAAAAAAACTATTATATAAAATATTTTTATTCGATTTTTAACGTTTTTTCGATAATATCGTTTATATACTTATTAAACCGTCCGTAATAAAAATATTACGTAAATTGCCGTTTTCCGTATTTTTTACCCAAAATAATATTATTTTTAATTTTTACGTTAATTATTTAGCCGTTAAATAAATCGTTAATAATAAATTATTTTAAAACCGCCGGATTACGTTTTAATATTTTATAATTTTTTTTAAATAAATAATTATTTAATTATTACGCCGTCTAGAAATTTTCGTTTTAACCGAATACGTTCGCGAAAAATATTTTATACCTTTATACTTAATTCCGATTACGTAAATATTTTAAAAAATTATATTTTTACGTTTCGTTAACCTGTTTATCGTAAATAACGTTAAACCTTAATATTAATACGTTAAATACGTTTACGTTTATATTATTAAATAATCGCTTTAATAATTATTCCGTTTTATTTATAATTACCGTTAACAAAATTCATAATAATTTTATATTTATTTCGGCGTTTAATAAAAATATTTTTAATATATCGTAAATTTATTACGATAATATTAATATTTACGATATTATTTTCCTTATATGCGATATTTTAATTTCGGCTTATTATATTTACGTTAACGGCATTTAATAATTTTTGTTTACGGTTACGTAAATTACGTTTTCCGTTTTTTTTTAATTAAAATTAATAAATCGGTTTTATCGGTTTTTAAATTATTACCGCGTTTACCCTATTTATTATTATTTTTTTCGGATTCCGCCAATACGTTTATTAACAAAATAATTAATTATTAAATCTCTTCCGGGAACGTAAAAATAAAAAATACGTTTTTTTCCCTTTTTTTAACCGGCGTAACCGGCGTAACCGGCATAACGAAATAACGTATTATTCTATAAAAAAAACGATTAAAAATTACGTTTTACTAATAAAAATAAATAAATTATAAATTTTTATAAACCTTATTTTCGCGCGTTAATATACAAAAATTTTATAACTGCTTAATTCCGTTTTTTTACGTTAATATATATAAAAAAATTTTTCCCGTTTATTTACTTATAATCGATAACGAAATACGTAATTATTATTTTACCGTATAACGTAAAATATTATTTATAAATTATAAATTAAAACTTTTTTACGATAACATAATAATAATTATTATAATTTTTAATAATTTTTTATTTAATATTATTTATTATTATTATTATAACGGTTAAAATAAAAAAATACGACGTTATTAAATTATTAACGTTTTAATTTTTTCACTATTTTATTTTTATCGTTTATCGAAATATTTATAAATAATAACCGTAATATATAATTAAACGAAACCTTTTATTCGCCGGTTAACCGATATAAAGCTGCGTTAACCGTTAACCCGCGTTACTTTAAAACGTACGTTACGTATCGTAAAATTTCTTTTACGTATCGTAATACGTTTTTATCGTTTTATTTCGTATATTTTAATTTAATTTATCGGAAACGGATTTCGTTTTACGTTTATTTAATTATTTCTATACCGGGTTCCTTTTTTTCCTTAAATATATAATTACGCGCGTTATTATCGAAAATAAATAACCGAATTACAGCCGTAATTTATTATCATATACGTTATTTATTAATCATTTAAATACGTTTATTTTCGAATAACTTTTTAAATAAATTACGAATTATAATTTTTATTTTATTTTATTCGATTTAATTAATTTATTTAACATTTTTACCGCATTACCGTATTATTATTAAATATTTCGCGTTATATATTATAATAAATACGTTTTTAAATTTGGTATAAAGATTTTTTATTTCTGGATTATTATTACGAACCGTATTAATCCGGAATTATTTTTTTTATTATTATTCGAAATTTTTTACGTAATTACCGTTTTATATTTGTATATATCCGCGTTTCCGTATTTTTAATTCCGATATCGGTATATCGTAATTATATTTCCGGCGTAAAAGTTATAGTAATTATAACCGTACGTTTTGATTATTTATATTCCCGATATAAGTTTTATTAATCCGTCGAAATTAACGTTATTAAATTAAACGTTTAATTCTTTATGTTAATTTTTTATAATACCGCCTGGATCCGTAATTTTTGGACCGTTAAAACCGTTACCACTTTAATAAAATACCGCAATAAATACTTTTAAACGGTATCCGGCATATCCCTTACCAAATTACGGTATTATTTATAAAAAAATAAAACTTTTTTTTCTTATTTATATTTATCGATCGTTTTTTTCCCCTTTTTACTACTTATTCCGTTTTTATCGTTACGCCGGCGTATATATAAACTTATTATTTTTTTCGCCTTTTTTGCTACCGTTATCTGGAATTCCGTATTATATTTATAAATTTTTGAAAAAAATACGAAAATTTAAATTAATAATACCCGATAACTTATAAATAATTAACCGTTAATTCCGATTCGTATAATCCGTAATTTACAAATTTATTTTATTAATTAATAAACGAAATATTAATACCGTATCCGCTTAATCGTAACCCCGAATAAAAAATATTTTAATTAAGAAAATTTTTACGGCTTTTTATTAATTAAAATAAAAAAATAAAATATAAAATAACTTTCGTAATTATAATATAATATATACGGAAAAAAGAATTTCGGCATTTTATTTTAGAACGAAAACCGGATACTTATATATAAAAAAAAACTAAATATTTACGTAATATTCGAAATTTATATTTTAAGTAATACTTTTTTCGTATTTTAAAATTAATTTTTATTTTTAATTAATAAAACCTTATACGATTATTAGTTTTCGTACGGATATCGTATTTGCGTTTTTCGGTTTATTTTTAATTTTAATTTTAATTAATAAAATTATAACCCTTTTCGTATTTTTAAATTTTATTTTATGTAAATTTTCGTTCGTTATATACGAAATTTTTTTAAATTCCGTATTTTATTTTTTACGTCGTATTAATAATATATATATATTAATTTATTTTTTTTACCGTTAAATAATAAAATAATTTATATTTTGAATTCGTTTAATTTTTGGTTTTCGTAATTATTATTTACGTTTTAATAAATACGTATAAACGTTATTGTTTTTATAACGGCTAGGCTAATTAACTAACTATTAAACCTAAGTTAACGGGTTTATGTTGGCAAAGTATTGTGAGAAATTAAGTAACGAGGTAACTTAGTTACATCTCGTAATATTAAGGGTGTTTTGGGTAACGAAGTTATATTGTAAGTTGTCGTTATTTAACTACGTAATAACGAATATATATATTTTGTTATAATTTTAAATGGATTTATTAAATCTTTATAAATTTATGTTATTAACCTTAAATGGGTTTATTAAATCCTTATAAATTTATGTTATTAACTTTTAATAAATTTATTAAATCCTTATAAATTTATACTACGTGATTAATTTATTTAAGTCCTGTTTTACGGTTTGCTAAGAGACCGTTTTCCGAGGTCCGACTAATTATGTCATAATACGATTCCTTTTTTTTAAAAATCTTCGCCCCGAAGATTTTTTTAGTAAATCTTTTTCCTTTTTATGATGTCGGGTCGTGTTTTTAACCGTAAGTTTTGCAGCCGTTTTAACTAAAAGGAAAGCGTTATTTCCTTTGTTTTTTATATTCTTAAATTTGGTTTTGACGTTATGCCTTGTATTTTTTATTTTGAGAAAGGAATTAGGTGCGTTATAATCGAAAATCTTAAGCGTTACGAGCAGTGCGTATTATATTATAATCGTCGTTATGATGGATCGGCCGTTTTTTTTATTTTTTTAGAAAACGTTAATCGTGTGAAGGATTGTTTAAATTAAGAAAAACGATTTATTTCCGAGCGTTTTATTTAATTTCGCGGGAATTTTATAAACAAAACGTCCGAAATTTCCGAGCAGATTATTCGTTTCGTACGTATTAATAAGTAACAAATTTTTTTACGCGAAAAGGGGGTTAAATTAATTCGTCAAAAGGTGGAAAGTTTGGATAAGATAGAAAACCGGGAACGAAAGGAGGAAGAGAGTTGTATTATAGTTAAGTTTGAAGTCGTAATAGCTTAAGGTTTTCCTTTTAATAATAATTTAGGTTATTGTTTTGTTAATAGGTTGGATTAAGATGTTATTTTCGGTGCCGTTATTAGTGGAAACTTTTTAGCAGTTGTTGGGTATTTATGAGATTTTTTGCAGGTTTTTACGAGGTTTTAAAGTTTGGGTATCTTTTTTATTTGACGAGGTATTAGGTAAGTCCCTTTATTTTTCGTATGTTTATAATTTTTTTTGTTTTATATTTTTGTTTATTTTTTACTTTTATATTGTTTTATTTTACGTGTACTTTTATAGTGTTTACTGCTGATTTAAGTAGTGATATATGAAAAATTGGATGAAGTTTAACCTTGGGAGATAGGTTTAACTGGTAGTTATTGTTTGAATTTTTTTTGATAATTCGGTAGGGACTGATATACTTAAAGTTGAGTTTTTTGTTTAGTCGTTTGGTTTAAATGTTTTTGGTAGTTAGGTAAATTATTTTTTTTTTCGAAAAAGTTAATTTTTTAACCGTTTTTAGTTATAATATTTTTTTATTTAATCGCGTACAAATTCCAATTCCGTTGTTATTTTTAGGTGTAATTATTTAAGTTATTTTGACGTAAGGATTATTTTGATATTAAGTAATTTTCTTTTTTTGCGAATTTTGATAAATTTCCGGAGTAAATTTAAAATTGGCGGTAAACGGGGTTATTTTAATGTTTTCGTAATAGTTGATATTGTAGGTTATTTATGTTATTGGTAGTTTTTTAACTTAATTATTTTGTTTATAATTAATATAATATTGTAAGTACGTTTTTAATATTTAATTTTATTATTTTATTTATTTATTTATTTAAGGTCGAAAAACGTTAAATCATTTATAATTTAAGTTAACTTATGTTATTAGGTTTTGCCAAAACTTAAAGGTAAATATTATTTTTTTATCCGAAATAATTTTATGTAGTAATTCGTATATGTTAAAGATGTTTTTAAAAAAATATATATTATTTGTTCGGCTTTCGTGCTTTTGTTGTAAGGTAAAAAGTAGGAAAATTTTATAAATCCGTTAATAATTATAAAGATATTATCGTATGGTTTTTTGTATTATGCTTTTTATTTTAGGGAAGTAATATATACGCTAAAGGCGTTCGAAGGTTTTGTGGATTTCTAGATGTCCGTATAAGGGATATTTATGTATTTCTTATATTAACTTTTTTTGGCATTTTTTTGGCATTTGTATTTTATCGGGTTTTTTCTGTAGGTTATCGTTATATTATTTAATTTTTTAATGTATATTTGGTTTTATCGTTCGTATTGTTGCAATTTAACGTAGTTGTAGATATTTTTTTGTTATGGTGTCGAATATCGTATGGTTGATTTTAATTATTTTTTTTTCTAAATCCGGTCGTTTGCTAAGTATATCGGTTTTATTATTTTTTAAGCTTTTGCGATAAATAATAATGAAGTTATATTCGGCTAACTTTTTAGCATAGCGAAATTGTCGTATTGTAAGCTTTTTAATCGTGGTAAATCGGGTAAGATTTTTATAATCCGTGTAAATTTTAACTTGATATTAATTATTTTTAAGGAAATGTTTAAATTTGCGAAAAGTTTTAATAATAGTTAAGAACTTTTTATTAAAAATTACGTATCGTAATTTTAGTTTTTGTAATTTGTAAAAAAAAAAAGTAATAAGGTGTAATATATTTTAATCGTCGCGTTATCCGATTATTGCGCTTAAAGTACAATTTAACGTATTAATTTTTAGTTTTATTAAACGGTTTAAGTTGTATATAATTAATATTAGTTAATTTATAATTATTTCTTTAAATTGTTAAAACGTTTTTTCCATTTTTAGCGTTTTTTAAAATTTTTATTTTTTTCGTATAAAAACGTTAAAGGGTATTATTATCCGGCTAAAGTTTTTGATAAATTTTCGATAATAATTAACAAATTTAAAGAAAATTTGTATTTTTTTAATTGTAATAGGTTATGCTTAATTAAGTATTATAGCGATTTTTTTAAGGTTTATCTTAATATACTTAAAAGTAATGATATAGTTTAAGTATTTTATTTTTTATGTATAAAATTGGTTTTTTTTCGTGTTAATTAGTAAATTAGCGTTTTAAAATAATTATAATACTTTATGGACATATTCTTTTTGTTATTTTTTAATTTTTAAAAAAATAAGAATATCGTTAAGGTAGTAAACCACAAAAATAATAAGGTATTTTCGGAGAATATGATTTATTATACGTTGGAAGGTAATAGGTATATTAGTAAGTTTTATTAAGGTAATAAGATATTCGTAAAGATTGTATTTTATGCGAAACGTTATTTTTTATTCGTGGTTTTTTTTAATCCAAATTAAGTTGTATTTATTTTTAAGGTCGAGAGCAGTAAATTATTATGCTTTATAAAAACGATTTTTTATTTTATTAATTAAAGGTAATGGTATTCGATTTTTAATAGTAATATTGTTAAGTTGTTGATAGTTTATAATTAGTTGTAGTTTGTTATTTTTTTAAGTATAAAGAATATAGGGTAGCTGGCTAGTAACTTGGATAATCGAATTTATTTTTTTTAGTCGATTTTTTAAGTATTTTTGGAATATTTGTACTTCCGTTTTATTAAGGTTGTAAATGGGGTAAAACTTGGTTAATGCTTTTTTTTTAAGGATAATTTCGTAATCTTATTTGTTATATTTTGGTAATTTTGTTTTTAGTTTTTTGCTGAAAAGTTTTTTATATTTATAATATTGTGGTGGTATATTAGTTAGTTTTTTTAACTTAGGGCTTAGTTGTTATAAATCGTTATTTAGTTACCGTAATTTTGTTTTAATGGTGGTAATAATGCGTCGAATTTTTCTGTGATGCTTTTTTTCTTTTTTGTATCGTTTTCCTATAGGTAATAAGGTTTTTGTCGTTTTCTTATGCCGGTATTTGTCGTTATTTTCGATCGAGTGTTAAGAATTTTTTTTTTTTTTTTTGTTGTTTATCGTTGGCCCGTAAAGGAAATTTTACTTGGTTAATTATCTAGTCGATTAAGGGGTTGTACTGTCGTAACCATATTATTCCTAAAATTATGTCGTAGTTCCTTAGTGGTATTATATCGAAATTGATAGTTATGTATCGTTTTAGCGCAATAGTGTCGAAGTGATTAATTTCGCGTATAATTTTTTTATTGTTATAAAAAAACGGTTGATTTTCGGTAATGTTCGTAATGTAAGGGTTTTTTCTATATTTTTATAGCAGTTTAAAACGGTTAATTATTTCGGGCGTGATATAGTTACTTTTTAAGGCTTTGTTATTTACCATAGCGGTATATTAATGTGTTTTAATTCGCATTTTTAATGTAATGGGGTTCTTTTTATTTTTTATTACTGCTATAGTTTTTTTAGGGAGTTTTGGTTAACTTTTAAGGGTTTCGCCTTTTTGCGGCTTTTTTATAAAAGGCGTAATACTTTTAAGCAATCTTATTTAAGTTGCCGCATTTTTTTTCAGAAATCGTCGATCTGATCTCGTAATTGCCTAATAAGGTGATGTTGTTATTTAACTTAGGGTTTTAACGCGTTAATTCGTGCTGCGTAGCGTTTTGTATTCCTAAGTAGTTGTATGTTGCGATATTTTTACGTTTTAATCCGTTTTTTTAATTGGGTTATTTTTTTTGTTTATTATTGTATTTCTTAATCCTATAATATAAATTGCTTTTTTATAATATAGATTACTTTTTAAATAAGGGCATTTTCATTTATTTCCTAAAGATTTTAGGTAGTTTATTTCAAATTCGCCAGGATATTTTTTTTTTTTAAGGATTCGTAATAATAAATAGCTGAAGGTGGAGATCCGCGATTAATTATCGTATAGATAGATTGCGTCTTTCCATACTTTTTTTTTCTGCTTGTAACTAGTGATTATATTTTTCGAAAAAGTAAAAGGGGTCTTTTTGTAGGCAATATAAATTTAAGGGTTAATTGTAAGATGTTATTTTTTAATCGATTTTTTTTAAGAGCGTATAGTGCGAAGGTAACGGTATTACCGTTTATCCTGTTTATTTTGGCTCGTTTAGCTAGAAAAGTTAAATCCTTTTTTTGTTATATGCGTAATGCGTAACTAAATAAATTGTTTTTATTTTTTATAATTCGGATACTATTGTTGTTAATAATAAAAAGGGTGTTTTTTAATATGCTGGTTGGGGATATTAGGGCAAATTATTTTTGTTTATTTTTAATACTTTTATAACCATTTTTTTACTTTGTTTAAGGGTTCGAAAATAGGTTGGTATCGTATTATGGCGATTGTTTTTCCCTTATCGTCGGGGGGTTACCTTGTAGGTATAAAAGTTTAAGGTTTGTTTTGTCGTTTTTTGAGTAATTTGCATTTTTTGACTCGATAACCCGTTTTGTTACAGTTTTAGTATTCGATACGTTGTTTATTTGGTTTTTAGATAACGCCGATTTTTATAGGTCCGGGTTCCGTTCCGTATGTTGTATTTTGTCGTTTGGGTGTATTGGGGTTGGCGTAATGCCGCGATTTCTTATTATTTTTTCTTTTAGCATTACGAGTTCGTTAGGTATATTATCGGTCGTTAATTTTAACGGTTTTGGTAATGTAGTTTGTTAGGTATTATGGCCGATATTTTTTAAATAATTCCTTTTATATTTCTTTTTTGAAGCCGTCGAAAAATCGAATTATTAAAATTTTTTATTTTTAATTAAGTTTTAAGGAAATTTAAATAAATTTAGTGCTATATTAGGAACCGGATATTTTTTATCGTAACTATTAGATATTTATTTCCGCCTTGTTTTTTTCGTTTATTATTCAAAAAACTTTTTAAAAAATTCGTTCGAATATTTCGTAATTATTATAAATTCTTAGGGTTAGGGTTAGGGTTAGGGTTAGGGTTAGGGTTAGGGTTAGGGTTAGGGT